>APFE030316670.1:3995-20601 GCA_000404065.3 Pinus taeda | reverse complement strand
TAAATAAAAGTATTAAAAAATTGAATCATTGTCCTCGGAATCAAATTATAACATAGTGCACACAAATTATATTTTATAAATAAAATTATTAAAAAAATTGAATCATCATCGTGGGAATCAAATTATACAATAGTCCACAAATTATTTGAATACTCTAAATACAATTACCCAATTATCACCACAATTGTAATTTGTATATTTGTCAACGTAAGGGTAGACAGCACCCTGCCCGTATATATATTTGTCAATATTTCCGGTAGTCAAGTTTCCATGCTTATGTAGTCATGAAATGTAGTCTTCCATATTGAGTGGCACTGAAAGTCACATCGACAAGAACAACACGTTCTCCCACAAACATGTATATATATCAATAACAGCGCTTTGCACGCTGGGTATATATATATATATGTCTTGCACACTCGCTACGTTTCCCCACATATATGTATATAATTCAATATTTATATTATATATTAGAAGGACTAATGGTTGTTACATAGTTCTCTTTAAAAAAAAAAAAAATTATTTCTATAATTTTGTACCATATATTATCCTTCTAATTTTTTCCACATATATATTGAAAATTGTTTATTATTATGTTTTTATTAAGGCAATGTTTAAGGTGATTTTATTTAGACTTCAATTTTTTTCAAGAAATTTGACCATGAGAATGTTTAAATCATTATTTAATAGTGGAAATGGATTCAACACCAGTAAGAACACGTGTGTACTTAAAATTTTGACTCTTGATGGTTGTAACCTGCGTATCCAAAAAATTCTACCCAGTTTCATCAAAATGATGTCATATTTTTCATTATTTTCCTACCGAAAACTTAGCCTCTTTAGACTAATATATTTATTAATATTATTATTATTAGTCTAGTCATATACATTAATTAGTTGATTAACATCAATAGGTCGACTAAGATAAAAATTTATCCTCCTACAATTAAGTGAACTTTCTTTAACCTTAATTTTTTATAACAATGGTTCTTTCCTCTTTTCTTTTTTTCTTTTCGTTGTGTGCACCTTTTTCTTTTTTAATCCCACTTTAATTCTAGTTTTTAATCAGGCCTTGGAATAAAGTTTCCATAATTTTAATTTAATTATCAAGAATTATTAAGTGGATGGTAAGGATTTAACCTCAAAAAAAATATTCTAGAATATTCTTAATTGTATTAAAAAATGAAAGATTGGAATTTCTTTTCAAAATAGTTATGCCAATTTTTCCCTTTTAATTAAATTGATTAATTAAAAAAAATGCCATATTAACAAATCCCATATGAAATCATTTTTCTGGCATGTGGTATTGATAAGTCATGGTCTATTGACAACTCATGTTTACTGATCAGGAATCTCTATATTAAATGGGGATGAAACTCATGGTTAAGAATATTCTTACATGCTTTTTAAAATGTATATATGTTGACTTGTATATTAATTTCTTTTATAAGTACTACTACTAGTAATAAAGTTTTTGAAGAAGCTTGCAGATAAATCAAATAAGAATTATTATCGATCACGAAAGTCTAGATCAAATAATAATAAAGTTATAATTTACTTAATTTTTATGATTATTTTTTAATTACACAGATATCCATATCTATTTTAGAATAGGGTTTCCAAAATTTTAATTTAATAGTGGATAGAAGGTAAGATTTAATCTCGATGAATTATTCTAGAATATTTCAAGTAGTATACATGAATAAAAAGTTGAAATTTACCTCCTCAATAATTATGCTCTTTTTTCCCTTTTAATTAAATTGATTAATTAAATAAATGTCATATGAACAAGTGTCATATGACATTATAACCAAATATATTTAGAGATTAAGAATCTTCATGGTAAAGTGAAGACACATCTCTATATTTAAGAATCTTGTTCCATAATTTTTCTAATCTATATATACTTATCTTATAATAATAATAATTATTTAAAATAAAATTATAATTTAATTAGTTATAAAGTTATAAATTAATTAACAACATTATTATTATGATAATACTACTAACTTTGTTATTATTAATACTATAATCAGATTCAAAGCTATTGTCGTGATTCTTGTTAATAAAGTTATTAAGATTAAGAGGACAAGAGAAACCCAAAGAGGGGACATCACATACAAAAAGGGAGCCATGGCAAGCAGGCCTGGAATTTGATGTCCTATAGGACGTATTTTGCATTCCATGACGTATTTGATTACCGGCGAAATTTTTTACACATCACTTTTGACAGGTATTCTGCATCTACAACGCTTCATTTTGATGTCTGATTTCAAAGTAGAACCGTCAAAATCTATTATACCTCTATTTCATGGGAGGCGGGACTAGCGATCGGTAGACACAGTTCAAACTTAAGTTGATTTAAATGTTCAAGCCTTTGATTGCCTACTACCTATGAGGCTCCAACGCCCTCCCTTCCACGTTGCATTCATTGTGATTCTTGAAGACAAAGTACATAAATGTTAATAAATGTTATAGTTAGTATAGTCTGGCCAACATTGGTTTTGTAATTGTGAGGTCCTGTAAACTCTCTGCAAGAATTGTTTTTTAATTTTGACGCACTGTATTTATTTACTCCCCAAGAGTATCAGCAAGCATTGTTTTTTAATTTTGACGCACTGTATTTATTTACTCCCCAAGAGTAAGAGTATGATTGTAGCACACTAGCTTGCATTAATGCTGGATGGAAGTAAGATAATAGTGAGAACAGTGAGAGGCTATAGGATATAATGTCTTTTAAATTTTCTTCAGGAGTTATTGTAAAACAATATAGATGACGAATATGTAGTGTTTTTGTATTAATACAATTCAAGTGCATGAGAAATATATCAATTGGCAGAGGCAAGGTTATAACTAGCGTTTCGAATCTCTTAAATCGTTCTAACTGAAGGAGCAAAGGTACCCACTCGCTGGTATCTCAAAACATATAACTCTAAACTATTTCTAATTATTTCTTGTATGATTTATCTGATCGAGAAAGTTAGAAAGTACGGATAAATAGAACGCCTACTGCATATACCAATTTGGATACTTTCATTTTATTCTTCAATTTTTTTCATGGCAGTGAATCTGGTAGTGGAGAAGTTTTGGGGCAATTAGACTTTGTCCGTTTGCAATGTCATGGCAGCTGACACATCTCCATGGGTTGTTTGATAGATTGGAATGAGAAGAAAGTCGTAATTATGTTTGTTGGGAGTTAGCTTCTAAGAAACCAAAATAAGTAACAGACGTGTATTTATAAATAAGCGTGATATGAGCTTGAAAGTGCTCTCTATGTTGTCATCACAAGATGGAAATTTGCGTATTTCCACATGGCCCTGCGAGGAGGGACTCCTGGCTTCATCTACAGGCTTCATTATGTTGGGTTTTCTGGTTTTCCATTATAAAGGTTGGTTTCTACTTCGTGGGATGAAATTTATAATTCTTTTTCATTGCTTCCACTTTTAAAAAATGCAAGGCGTGAGTGAAGTTCAAAATTTCCTAAACCCCTTATCCCCACCTATGTCTTACTGCAGATTAGGTTTTCAAACTAGTGGCAGTCCTGCCTAAAACTTATTGATGTCCTTCCCTGCACTTTAGTAACAAAATGTTTGCAATAATATTCAATTTATAAGTCGTATGTTGTTGTATATGATAAGAGGTTAAGTATATTCAGAAGTACAATGTTAATGTAAGTATGTTTCTTCAATGTTGTGAACAGTGGGTTTTGGTTTGATTCGTAAGATAAGTGGCGGGGTTGGTGAGGTTTTCCCATCGAGGATGGTAATGCATCACTAGCAGTCACCAATGCTGGTCATGATTTAGCTCTCTAAAGAAGAGGGGAAACAATGTCTAATTTGATAGATGATGATGTCTTTACATCAATGTGGGTTGCACTGTTCTTCACATGTGTTGTTGGTTTTGTTCACACTTATTTACCAATTTCACATTCACACTATTGTATTAGAATTTATTAACATATAAACAAATGATATGAATTTATAAGGAAATTTTGATGGTGAAAGGAAATTCCAGATTTCTGCAGTAGGTTTTAGCGTGATATTTTCCTCTTCCTCATGGTTTGAATCCCTTAGGGACATATTTCACCGCTTGTGGGCTATTTAGTTGTCCCATCTGTGATAGAGGCCATCTCAAAACATTGGGCGACAGGTGCAAGCCTTCGTTACTTTGGCAGACTACATAGCTCCATCCATGCGTGAAATTTGGTGGGTACCCTAGTTTTACTTGGTCAAATACAACAGTGATGTGTTCACAATTTTAAATGGTGGTCTTATCATGTCACTTATTTTATTGTGTCACATTTCCTTCTTTGCCCTAGGCCAATTTTAAGGATAGTGGTTAATATTAACTTAATGCCACATTAATATTATTTATAGGTGATTATTTAGTATAATATGTTGGTGCTTATTGTTAGTGTTACGGAAATTTCAAGATCTAGGTGATTAATGTCATTATGATCTCAATCAAACACATATGTTAAGTTAGGAAAAAAGCAAGAGAGAAAAAGATTTATGAAAATTGAGAAGAGTAGTTGAAAAAGTTTAGACATTAAAAAAAATTAGAGAAGATTGAAACTTATAAATTTGGGTAAAACCTATAATAAAAATCATGAAAAATTCAAAAACCTCATCAATTTTTCATTTGACGTGCTGAGGGAATTTGAAATTCCAGGCCTGATGGCAAGGTTCAAATTAGCAGCAGTTTGGGAGGTTGTCGTCATCCGATGACGAAGGTAATGATGAGGAAAGAGGGGTTTGGTCAGTGGAGAATGATGATGCAAAAGGTTAATGGAGGATAGAGGTTGAATAAAGGTTTGTGGTGAATCATGCAACAGCGAGAAGCATTAACTGCCAGAACTGTTCGCTAACGGGGAGGTTGACTATCCAAACGGGAGGCCACGTTGAGGAGAAGCGGAAAGAGCTGATAAGGAATGGTCTTAGAAGGCGAGCAAGAATTGCAGGGATAGGCACAGGCATGCTCTTCATTGTGAACCAAATTTTGAAAAAAGCTCGGGCGAGAAGAATCAACAGCAACGCTAGGTAAATTCGGATGCTCGGGAAGGACTGAGGCAATAGGAAGAACATGCAGTAGCACCTCAGAATTCGCTAAGATTCTGGAATCCTCAAAGGAGTCAACATCTTAACGATCTTGCTTAAGTGATCGACAGTAAAATCCTGAAGTGATCTTGCTTAAGTGATCCATAAGTGCAGAGAGGATATTTGGTTGTTATGCTGTTGGAAGAAACGAAACAACTTCTCTGAGCCGAGGATTTTTTAATGAGCTTTAGAAATTTCAGAGATTGTTCATTTAATTTGATTTAGTCAAAAAGTTAAACATTACATTACAACATCTCTATAATATTAGAGAGTGCGTAAAATCATTGAATCTCCAACCAGTTTGGTACAAATGTTGTAATGTCTAACATTTTGACTTAGTCAAAATAAAATAAATAATAACTCAGTCAAATTACATAAAATTAAAAAATAAAAAAATGAATTTAATAATTTATAATTATCAATTAAATCATATCCATTTAACTTCGGAATTAAGATGTATCTAGGCTTGTTATTATTATAACTGGGTTACATAAGTTATATGAGTAGTGTTTAAAAATTTATATTTATTTAAGAATTTTTTGTCTTATTTTTCTAAAATGAATTATATTTTGGGATTTTTTTATATGTGAAATTATATTTTGGGATTTTTTTATATGTGAACTGTAATGACTATTTTCGTGGAATAGTTTATCACCATGGATCTTATAATATTCTAAAATATTATATCTATGCAAGTTATTTCTTTAGATTCCATATCATTTTTTTATTACTTTTTCTTGAATTTTTATGAAAGCACTAAAACAATAGGCACAAAATACACACCACCCACATAAATGAAAACACGATTTATCCTAAGAAACCCAATGTGGGAGAAGACTCAAAAAGTATTAGAAAAATAAGAGAGAGCAAAGAGTGATTTTTAACAACACAAATCTCACACTGTATATTATTCATTTCAACAATTACATATATAGGAAATTATACACTGACATCGACACCTCACTCCAACTCATTACATAAGAATCAACAACTTCTAGAATGATGCCTAGGGGCTCACAATGACAACTACACATTACGTGGAAGCATTACTTCCAACACCCTCCCTTAATGCTTACATGAAAAACATATTACAGCAAATAAATCTTTGTCTAACTGATCTTCATTAGCACCCACATCCACTCTGGAATCTTGCAAACTCCACTATTTCACCACCACATCTTCGAGTTGTTACTTAAACTCCATTTAAAATGTAATCACCTTTGACCATCATTGATGAACTTTGCAGGATCAACAATATTGACAAATCGGCTCGTCGGTGCTTTCGTGATAAGGTCCGTTAAGTAATGAACCATCCTATGAACCAACCACCATCCGTTGGATATTTCGATTTCGGCTATTCGTCAGTTGATAGGATGGAGGTTTGGATACTGAATGTGCTCAAGAGTTGATCAAACAACTTGACCTTACACAAGAGTTGATGTTGCGGACACCGGGGCTCCCAGTTTAAGAACCACCAACCCTTTTTATAACCAAAATTACTAACACAGAAGAATTGACGTTTCAGACACCGGGGCTTTCAGTTTAAGAAACACCAATCCTGAATTTGCATACAACTATATATTAAACCCACACCATGGAATAAAAGACACGTTTCGACACACAAACAAATGCTAAAATATTGACCCACAAAAACAATCATTGCCAAAATAGACATTTTAATTCAACCGGCTTACATAAAACTGAACATTGACCTCGTTTCTATCAGCTCAAACAAAATTGAATTTTCGGCTTACTAGCCCAAGGCGTTTGAACACAATTGATGTAGATGTACTTCGAGGCTTAGTGTTGAGAGATATAGTTTCAAACCATTGTAGCCAACATATATTTTAAAGCCAGCTTGGTTCCCAACATTTACACAATCCGACAGGAAAAGAAAATCCATAAGCAAGTTAACTAAAGGAGTTTGTTCAACATTTCCCTTTTGTTCCTTTTCTTCACTCACGACATACACCATAATAGCTAAATGTTGAGTCCCAACACTGTTTCCCAATTAAATTACACAAATCGCAACGCCAAACAAATTTATTACATGAAGAATACGTTGTCATGTCAGCGACTTACTATATTAAGCTTGGACGGGCATGACCTGAGCGAGAGCATCAGGGCACATTTCTGATTTGTGTTGAACACAAATGCCAGATCCAACATTGATCCATAATCCTTCTCTTTACAGTAGCACGAGGCAGGTAATGGACATTGATCCCCTCCAAATGCAGATCAGCACTAGTTCAACGCTTTGAATTATTTTCTTTTGTCGCTGCATCTCCTGATCCAAAATTCTCATCCAAATCTCGTCCATACCAGATTAAAAAAAATTACAAGTAAAAACACCATTCCCATGCTTGGTGAAATTGTGTTGTTGTAGAAATCGACGACAACCATGCTTGCCAGGACACAGACCGCTGCCAATGTTTTCTCATTGGCTCATTGGCTCATCTCATAAACTTTAAGCCTCAAATTATTGGATGGTGTGCACAAACAACCCTTTACTCCTTCATAAGTGACAACTGCATCATTTTTGGTCTTGGTTCTGGAAACATATGTGTACTTGCAATTCTATGCAAGCTACATGAAATTGACCTTCGTCTCCACCTCCCATCAATAAAATTTGCACAATGGCTCAGGATATGTTTCCAGGCTTGGAAGTAAAGAGAGAAATGATGGATTTTTATTGGATACAGATCTACAAAACCACACTCACACACAAATCTAAATAGGGAGAAATAAATATCACAACAGAAATCAACTATCACACACTTATATTAATCTATGTATGTACAAAACAATAACACTCAAGAATCTCTCACATCTTCCCGGCCTTCCCGTAAGTGAATCAAGCCAGATCTACCTCTAATACCATATTAGAAAAATATGAGTAGAGAGTGATTTTTCACAACAAAAATCTCACATTTTATATTATTCATTTCAACAATTACATATAGAGGAAACTACACACTGACTTCGACACCTCACTCTAACTCATTACGTAAGAATCAACAGCTTCTAGAATGACACCTAGGGACTCACAATGACAAATAAACTTTACATGGAAACATTACTTCCAACAAATAGAAGATAAGGCATGTCATCTTCTATCTTTTCTTTAGTTATAAAACTACATATAGAAAGGAACACGAGCTCCTATGGAGTTACCTTTTAACAATGTGACCTGAAAAATTGTTACACAATCCTCTTCCTCCTCTATTATGCTATGAAAATACTAGTCCCAATGTTTTTCTTAGCTATGAAACAAGTAAAATGTAAAAAAGTGGAAACCCTTGTCCTCCTAGTGACCTGATATTTAACATAGTTTCAGAGCCATATAGGGTTATGGGTTTGACTTCCTCAACCCTCAATGTGATAAGGTTTTGGTCCTTCTAGAAACTACTTGAAAATCGTCATGTTATTAGTCCCACATGTTTGAGTATCAGGGGAGAATATGCCATCCACTTATACCATGTTGGTTAATTAGGTAGGTCAACTTGCAAGAGACATAATTTACATAAACAAGCTTTGACTAAAGTGTTATTTGGAATGTTCAAAAGGTATCAAACTGTAGATCAATTTAAAGGGTGTATACATAAGTTATATACCACGCTACCATGAAAAACATCATTTGATGACTCAAAATGGCTTTGGAAGGTTCCATACCAAAATTTTCAAACTAGGACCTACCACTAAAATGGGCCCTACAAGCCAACTTTTCTACCAAAAAAGCACTAAGATATATAGCAAATTATATGATGATCCAATTAATATCATACATCCCCATTTGGAGAGCATTTTGATTGCCACAGAATTTGTTAAATAAGGAAAATAAAATTTACCTCTACTTTCTCCTTGGACTAGAAATTTGCTTTGCCCAGAGGTCATCCTTTCAATTCAATCTCCAAAAGGTCATACTATACCTATCTTATTGTTATGGGCTTATTTTGTAAAACCGTCTTCTACTAACTCTACTTGAGTATTTGGGGCTAAGTCTTCGATTATAGTAGAACCTATTCCTCCTCTTGATCGAACATGGAAGACTCATAGAGTTTCAAATTTTCAACATTCGTTATTGAGTAAATGTGATTTTATACCAGTTAGATTAAGCTTGTAGGCACTATCTTCCATATTTTCCAATACTTCAAAATGACCAAACTATAGAGCCTCCTTCTTAGTCTTCCTTATTTGATTTTAACCAAACTCATCTCCAATTTTGAATGATTTCTTTGTTATGTGCTAGCCATGTTGAGCCTTGTACCTTTCTTTAGCATCTCATATACTAGCTAATGGATCTACCTAATCTTTTCAACAAACGTATTTACTTTTAATGCTTCTCTTATGATGTCTCCCGTCACTCCTCATTGTTGTCCATATGCAACATCCAAAGTTGAAGGTGGCATGTTAGCACAAAATTGAATGTGTTGGACCTAGGTGTCAATCTCGATTGCCAAAAAAGGAGCTCCACTATAGTCTAGCACAACATCGACCCTTTCATTCCTCCACAAGGGAGAAACATCTCACCTCAGGCATGCCAAGACAATTAAAATAGTAGGGATCAAGAAATAGTATCTAGGATCAACTTATCACGCAAAAGGTTCATTGCATAAATAATTATACATCAATGATAGAAATATTTAGAAACTATTACGCAGGAAAAAGAAATACATCTGCAGTAATGAATATTGAAGAACAAACAACATGTAATATACATAAAAATTTAAAAGGCTATAATCAAATCCATCATTCCATAACTCAAAAGAGAACATTATCATGCAACACTTCATTCAATTAATATAACCAGGCCATTACACTAAAGGTATACATTAGAGCACAAGATATTTCGAGACCAAATAACAGAGCAAGGATCATTGTAGATAATTCCACAGTTTATACATGGCTACACAAATTATATATTTAATCCAACAACATTTCAACATAGTATGAGAATAATTCTTTGTGTGACTTATCCTCTCTAAACCTTTTATAGAATTTTCCCCTTTATCGTGCTCACTTGATCTAGTTTGCTTCTACCATTTTGATCTCGTCCATTTGATCTGGTCCACTTTGACAAAATATGGGTTTTTGGTCCTTATCTTCTCAGTTTCTTCAAATTCCAACACGTGAATCCTTATTCTCCAGCTTTCGTGGATTCCAAGATAATTGTTCCTATTTTCTTCCTATTGCTTCCATTTTTTTGGTCTCTGCGTCTCACAGGTTTTCCCACTTGCGTTGGCCATTTTTGCAACCTTTTTTTAATCAAAAAATTTTCAAAAACAAAGGACCCAACAACCCCTGACCACTATCCATTGACTGGTCCTCAAGTCAATCTTCTAACCATATGTTTGGCTCCACTTGTATTTGTGCTACCTCTGCAAGCACTTCTTCTACCTTTTTTTCCACAAGAAAAATCGTAATCTTTCATTAAGTTGAAAAATTACATATTGTAGATGCACTATGCATATGCTATAGAGTCAGTCAGCCTTCTGTGGGCTCAGTATATGGTCTATAATATCAGTATATGACCAATAAACATCACACAGGATGTTCATTATAGTTATGCTATTTATATGTACATATTTGCCACGCAGGGCTCTGTAAAAAATATTTTGTCCACTTTATACATATAAACTATTCAAAAGATAAACAAAATTTTGGCTGATATTGCATTTCATGGGCTAATCCGCCCTATGATAATGTGGGTCTATATAAGGTCGATGATAGTATTGATATGCATTTGACCCTTGCTGCTCCTGAATCATCCACTCTCCTCGGGGAAGTGTCATGGCCTCCTTAGAAAGTTGATCGGCACTGCTGTTGTGTTCCCTGTAGATATGATTGCAAGTAATGTCAATAAATTGTGCCTTCAATATATTTATTTCATCCAATATATTACTGAGTGTATGTGTGTGACAAACAGTAATATTGTTGAACCAATCTATGATGATCTTCGAGTCTCCAAAAATATGAATGTTCATGCAATTATGCCCCAAAGAGAAATGCATGAGATGACGAAGAGTGATGAGTTCAGCAAAATTGTTTGAGCCAATCCCCAAACCCATCCAGACTTTATAATAATGATGTTCATTGATGTATAAAATAAAACCACTCCCGCACCCCTGTTGTTGGGCATCACCATCAAAAAAGGCCCAAGGAAAAAATTTATCAATATGCGGAGGGTCACGGGGTCTTCGAGTACGAGGTTGTGGAGGCTCAGGCATATCATTGTAAGCTGATATAATAAGAGCAGATAGGTGTGGCCAGCTCACAGGTTTATCATCAAATATAGCCTGGTTCCGAGCCAACCAGAGGTAGCAGCAGATAATAATGGGAAGGCTCTGGGTTTTGGATCCTTTGTGTCGATTATACCATGATTCCCAGGCTCTGTTAATATCATCGCCTTCCCATGTGCCTGTGAAGTGTATAGATGTGGTTACAGATTGCCATAGGTTCGTTAGTGTTGTGCAATTCAGGAACAGGTGGAGACTCGATTCAGTAGTGTTTTTGCATAGAGTGCACCAGGTAGGTCCGTATATAGCTCTACGCATAGGATATTCGCCAGTGGGGACTATACCTTTTAGAATACACCAAAAAAAGAGTTTTTTCCTAGGAGGCGCAGTGAGCTTCCAAATTGACTTCCACCAGAATGAGATCAGATCCGGTACATTATGCGAGATCAGCGTTATATAGCCCGACTTTGGTGTATACAATCCATTCTCGGGTTGATGCCAAAATAAGTTCATCCAGACCCTGTTTAATCCTGATGTGAGATTTTGTCAACGCATTAATATAATATTTCCATTCCTTGTGCCAGTGGGGTGGAAGATTGATCTGTAGAGTGGATTTCCAGCGCTGATCTAATATAGATGTATTTTGAGGATCTGCGATGTCAGCGAGTACTTTGATCTCGTGAGTATGTAGGTGCTGAATGAGAGCCTCAGATAATAGATGTCTGCCTCCGCACCCATTCCATGGGTCTGTACCGATACAAGCCATAGATCCATCGTTGATTTTCCATACCAGGTTGTCCCTGATGAGAGGCATGGATTTTAGTAGTGCTTTCCATACAGGGAAGATACCGGATTTAGACCAATTTGGAAGTTGGAACCATTCCATTATGTGCATTGGCCAAATGTACTTGTGATATGTAATGCTAGTCCAGAGATTATGACCTGTGAGTATCGTCCATCCCAACACTTCTTCTACCTATTTTGTTACCTCATCTGCTTTTCGCATTGCTATGCTAACTTCACAGGAAGGATCCAACTATGGCACCTTTTGTAAGGCTTGAGCTTTAAAATCAACATATTTTATAGTAATGGATTTCCATGTAGTGATCAGGCTAGAAAATTCGACAGTACCTACAGTTGTAGAATTTTGAGGATGCGCAATAAGGATTAACTTCCATTGTGTATCAGATTTAGAGTGTAGTTTCTTTAGATGGAACAAATTTTTTTGTGTTGGAAGTTGAAGATCACGCAGTACAACTTTGGAAGTATGTGACTCTTCTTCCGGATGGTGAATTTGGGTTTCAAGACCTTTAATCTGACTAAGAAGATCTTGTTGTTACTGGATATCAGCAGTAGCGAGTGCTTGGTCAAACAATTGTTGAGTTTGTTATCGCAGCCAGTGCAAAGGTTGGTTGTTCTTTACAATAACTCCAGGAAAATATTGCACTTGTTGAAATATTTCATGAGAATCATTGATGATTTGTGTAAGATAATCTACTGAGTGAAATGATCAACATGAGCGGGAGGTGCATTGTGCAACTCAACAACATTATTTCATAACTTTCTATCATTTGTGATTAGCTCTTTACAAGAAATTTCAAGAAAATCATAATATTTAGCTAGCTAACAAAGAGATAAATCTTCTGGATCGTTAGGCATAAATTCGAAAATGGTCAGACACATCTACTGGAATTTAGCACTAATATCTTCAATTTGTTTCTCAAGTTATGCAATTTCATCTCGTAAATGATCTCACTCCTTAATTATGACCATGAGTTCTTGCTTTTGTTGTTCACGAAGAGAGACAAACTCATTACGGTGGGCTTCCAATTGCACTGCATAGGTTTGAATAAGTTGAAATTGTTGGGTTGAAGATCAGCTTTGAAGATCATCCGTAGATAAAGAATTAGGCGAAGGGAACCAAGCCTGCAAGGGCTGACCACTAGCGATAGACTTTTTAGAGTGTCCCTAGGGTGAAGTTTCCCACTCTTGACTGTGTTCCTTTTTTAATTCATCTTGTATCCTAAAAATAATGCTTGAAGGAAAAAGAGGAATGATATCCTAATATTGTGCAACCAAATGCAAGATTTATCAGCACTAAGTTGGGTCCTAACTAAACACAAAAACCTAAGCTGTTAAAAGAACTGTAGTAAGGTTTTGTTGTACCTCGGATGAAGATTGCACAGGTGGTGGTTGAACTACTTCTTAAGGTGACTCAAATTCAACAATGGGTTGTGTTATATTATCCTTAAATGCTGACACAATATCCACCTCAGTAATGTCTCCACCGATGTCATTTTCACGGATATCAGAGATAGTACGATATTGTGGTGTTGTTTGGGGAGACAAACCTAGGGAATTTGTGGAATGGATAGGCGACAAATTATGGTGTTACTCCACTATTGTGGTTCCCTCTCCAAGGTATTTGAGCTCATCATTATTGAGATCTACAACATTAGAAAATTGGGCACTGCTGTTGGTTTGGGGAAGGGTTTGAATGAAACCAAAAACATTAGAGATGGAAGGGGTAGTAATAGAAGTTGTAGGTGAAGTAACTCAATAGGACTCAGGGAAACAAAAGGTACTATTGGTGGCTTAAATGAATCAGTAACAAGCAAAGAAGCATTAGGAATACCTAAAATAGAACCATTGAAAATTACTACGGAACTAAACTCAGATACAATGTGGCAAGTAGAAAACAACCATTCTTGGAATTTCTTCAATACTGGTTGAACATCTTGTTTCACATTAGTTGTTTGCTTCTTAGAAGATGACGTGACATCTGCAAAGGAATCACAACATTGCATGCAATCCAAATTATAAATAATCTCATCCTCCTTTTGTATGAATTTCACTTTGGGCTAGGATAACACCTCCTTGTGAAAATATTTTTCATAAACATAATAAGGAAGTTGCCTCATTTTGAATGTGCCAGGGTCGATAGTTCCAAGCCAAAGGTAAGTATGACCATGACTCATCCCAAACCATATTTGATTTGCATATTTCTCCAAAATCATCTTCGACACTTGAGCAAATGTTTGAGTGGCATGCAAAATTTTGGTATGCCAATTCTCAAATGTCTTTTCATTGAATTATCAATTAGCGGGATCAATCTGAGTCCTCCATAGAGAATAAGCAAGATCAATAGGTCCTCCGTCTGGAATTTCAACCACCTCTCTACCTTTAGGTGAAAACCACTTCATCAGTGCAATGGCAATAACCAAGTACCCATAAATGAAATATGTGGCTCACTTATAAACATCTTCAAAAGCTTTGAAAAATTCATGCAGCGAATAGTTGCAGCAATCCAAGGACTCGCCTTGAACATAAGCTTTGGCAGCAAAGATGGTATCCAAGGGACATTCTCCCTTCTTATAATGCTGCACAAGTTTTCCATTGATAATATAGCATGAAAAAAGAATTCTTCCATCATTAATTTTATTAATGGTTGCCCCAAAACTCTTCCTTTAGTGCGATACTTCTGGTACAAATTTTCATCCCCCTTATTCTGAATACATTTTGAAACACTCTGAAAGACAGTCAAAACATCTAGACCATACCTCGACAACCTTGTAAGCTAGTGAATTTATTATATATGCAGAGGATACTCCTTATCGAGCCAGAATGAACCACCATGCAAGCGATTGATGATAAATTTGTGCACCATAAGATTTCACCTTTGGTATTAGACAGACAAATCCCGTAATTTAAACAAAAAAGACCTCTACAGGGGAGAAAGCTCAACCTCGACCCTAGGAATAATTCCATGAGATGGTGAAACATCGAAATTCATATAAACTTCAAATTTTAAAGCTGGGAACACATCAAAATCAGACAAATCATTGTCAACTAGCGTATCATTTTCATATTTTCCCAAGGTGTTTTCTGTAGGAACAATACAATGGTTTAAATATCCAGCAAAGAATACAAGCTTAGTGTTGCGAGTCATGGTTGAGGACCTATGACTATAGACAAGTTATATAGATGGATGATAGGGAATTGGGTCAGAAAAGAACTAGATGTGGGAGCGAGGGTGAGAAATCCTGAAAACTTGTAGACACAATTGGGAAATATGGTGACAACACTCGACATATATAGAAAGGACCCAATAAGACACAGGGTGATTATATCGTTAGTCATTAAACATGATAAATTTCCAAATCAAGTAAAATTTGGATAATAATTATGGCTAGGACGTAAATTCCTAAGACATGACATAAAATACTTGAAAATGGAAATATCATGATGACGAGGTAACAAGAAATGATTTGAAAGTCATAAAGTGGAAAATCAAATCAGAAAAATGATTATTATAGGAAATTTAGCATAATAACTAAAAATACCTTTATCAATGATTACAAGACTGACATAAATGACACATGACACGTATTTCCCCAACTATAATGAGTTGCGATGGGTCAGAACTATAACATACTAACAGAAGTGACACAGCTATACTAATAAACTAATTATCACAACCGATTGAATTGCTAATTGACTAACATAATTGAATCAATCCTAAGCCTAACTGATGCCCCCTTTTAGAGAGCAAGAATTACCATAAAACTTTATCAGCCATAGTAGGGCTTCAAGCGTGCACCATTCACCCAACTGTTATGAAACCAGCTCACAAAAAGATATAAAAGATAGATGAACATTACACAAATGACAATTCTTGGATGATACAAATGACATGACATCCTTTCTATATATAGGAGTCTAAGGGGTCATAATAAACCGGAGCCAACATAACAATAATAATCTAAGGTCACCATAATAACAATTGTGGGCTTCTATCGGGCACAATAATAACAATATGGGGACTACATGGGCACAACAATATAATAAGGGGGTTGTACTAATAACAATAAGGGGTTACACTAGTAGTATAGGGACCTAACATGCCCCTCTCCTTCAAAAAGTGTTGTCCTCAAAAGCTTGAGTAGTTCTTGATGCTTCTGTATAAAATTCACATCCTTCCATGTGAAATGTTCAGCAGGTAAATTCTTCCACTTGATGAGATACCATGAAATTGATCGATTTCGTAGTTGTTGACTTCTCGGTTCTATGAATGCTTCAGGTTCCCATATTATTTTTCCTTCCTTGTCAAGTTCTGGCAATATAGTTGAACTGGGATCTTCTGCAAATTTTGAATGAGTGGCCACACTTCTTCATCCTTCTTCCATTCATCCCTTCCTTTGTTTATCCAATCTGGTTGGATAATAGAAATAGCACAAAACAATGCTTCCACATCCTCGTCCTTTCTTGAGAGTG
>APFE030316669.1:16497-38024 GCA_000404065.3 Pinus taeda | reverse complement strand
TTATTAGTTAGGCCGATAGGCCTTCCTTTGAAAGGGACCTTCGTCGTCCCTTTCGTTCCCAGGCTGACACTTAGCCTCCCTGTTTTCCGCAACCGCCAATACACCTATTGTTTCACTCGCACTTTTCTCATATCTTTCTGACATACGTACACAGGTTTCCATTCGACATGTGTGCGCATTTCTACATAGAGAGATTTTGATTTCACATGTGTGCGCATCTATACACAGATTTCCATTTGACACATTTGCGCACCGCCAGACTTTCAGGAGAGTCAGTTTGAATTATGTATAGAATTTATGGTTTGATAATGAGTGCTCCAGCTGTCACGCGAAACGTTTCAAATCCGAGAACCACGGAACTGAACCGGGAGAAGTTTTCTCCTCCTTAACAATATCCCCCACATTCTGCAGATTATTATCCAAGGCCGCGACTTAGTATCAGGAAAATATACTATCTATTCAACTTTTAGCCTGCAAAGTTTCTTGAACCACCCCAGATTTCCGTTGTCTTGGGGTTTATTAGGCTGTCGATCTTCACGGCAGGCTTTAGTTAGAGTTCTGAATTTCTTGGCCTCTTTCCTCTTAAGCTTTATCCTGCCAACATAGGAGACGTCCACCGAGCCTGGCTCATAAGTCTTGAAACTATTGATGTCGCCACCCTTACTGCCAGAAATACAACTATACCCTAATGCTTCCTTGTGAATGAAGGAAAATGAGTGTTTCTTGCAGCTTACCAAAAATACGACTACCTGTAAAGCTTCTTTCGGAATTAAAAAAATTGAGGGTTTCTTGCGGCCTTTACTGGTGAGCCTACATTGAATTATGGCAGCAAATTCTTGACTCCTGAATCTCATATCGGGAACCTTTGGTAAGCCAACTGTTAAGCCCTTCCTCGGTAACCGATAAACACCTTTGTATGCCCAGTGTTATTCTTCATAGGTGATCTTCAAAGACTGACACTTTTCCTCATATTGGAGATTTTTGAGACCTCCATTTGCTCTATTACTGACCTTGCATGTTGCATTAGATGGAGGCGCTCAGAAATGGTATCAGATTCACTCTATGCCGCTGGTTAAACCTAGGATTGTAGTGATTTTGTTAGGCATTTTTATTGTTTTGGTCATCGATGCTTTTGATTTGAAATTGTATTCGAAAATCAAATGAATGCCCTGTTTCAAGCTAAATAATGATTAATTGTGGTTTAATCATTGTGGTTATGTGCAGAACTCTTGTATTTCTTCATACATTGGCTCTTAAATAGTTGCTACTCAGTATTTAATTGCGGCAAAAGAGTATTTCTTCATACATTGTTTCTTAAATAGTTGCTACTAAGTATGTAACTGCCGCAGATTTAAGTGATGTATTACTCATCTGGTTGTGATTGCAGCATAAATTATAATGTTTTGTTTATTATTGTGCATCAATGATAAGATGTGAGTGGTTTGTTTATTTATTGTGCATCAATGATAAGATGTGAGTATGGTGTATTTTTCTTAATTAATGTGTTTTTACTGAACTGCTTTATTTTGAGTGCTTCTAAATAGAATCTAAATCAGTTCAGAGACGATAATCTCAATGGTAACTAGTTTTGTATTTGCTGGCAATCAACCATGCCAGATGCGAATCTATTATATTTGTTGGCATTGTAACCTGACAAATGGTGTTGGCAAACTAACTATGCTAGATGGAATTTACTATATTTGCTAGCGAACCAGTAACGACAGCTGGGAATCTATTATATTTGGTAGCAAACAACAATGACAAGCTGTGAATCTATTTGAATTGGTATTTGAGCTTTGTTTTCATTGTTTCGGCCGATCCCTAAAAACAACGATGATCTTCCTTTTTACTCTTCGCTGGTGTTTGATGTCATATTTTGTTTATTTATTTAACTAGTTTTGTCATCTGGGTTGCGGGTCGTTCTAGATTTTACTATTATTTTGTAAGTATAATTTTACCATAAAAATCCGTGATATTCATTTATGGTCGTTTTGCCAATTGGCTCTTTAGAAAATAGTTAAAATGGAAAGGTTTTGTTACTGTATAATATTATTCCATTTTGTAATGGTTAACATAAATGCAATTTATACTATTTAAAAAAATATGACGGTAAATATGGCTTTACTTTAATATAAAGAATCTCAATGAATAGAATAAGTTATATTCAATTGATGTTATAATACAATAAAATTTTAATATGCGATGATTATTTTTTATATTAATATACTAGTTGATCTAGATTGATATAACTACTTATTTTTATATAACGAATGAATATATAATTAATATTATTTTAAAAACTCTCACGATTACACAATCCACTATCTCTTTCTATATGATTTGTTTATAAAATATATACATAATCCTTGAAAGGACAAACCATTTATATTTTAGTGTAAGAATAGTCTTGATAATGGAAAGCTTATGTAAAATGCTATCATTTTATATCTACCATTCAAAATTGCAATGACTCGTTTCACTTCAAGTATAATCATGACTAAAAAATAGTATATTCTTATTCTCATTTACTAAAATAAAAATGTGAAAATCCTGATTTTTAAGATATCAATAAAGGTAATCTATACAAGTTTAGAACCACCATTTCAAATCTCATTTCCAACCTGTCCGATAAAGCTGATAACGTTCCAGCTTATAATGTTCTAGGAAGCAACAGTTGCCCTGAATGATCAACTCCATATTTTGTTAGTGGCGCCGTTTACCGCCTGAGATAAATCCATCAGTAACTGCAGGTCATTTATGCAATTAGCAACAAAAACCCTCTACAAATGTTGTTCTCTAAAGTGAAGAGCTCAAGCCACTGTTGGGAAGTTGTAGGGTCCAATACGAAATACACCCTTTTTATGGTAATAGTCCACCTGCATCCTCTGGCCTAAACCCTTCCACAGAACCTACCCAGACTACTCCCCAGACTACTTCGAGTACTGGAACTTAACCAACCACCTCAAGTAATGTACATTAAATCCCTTTGTGCTGAATTGGTATTTATGATATGCGTCTTACTGGGATTATATAGAGTCCAAATTCATTTTTATTATAAATTTGAAGTGTGTTTTATCTAATGTCTAGCAATTATATCAAATTGTATACAACATGGAATCCTAATACCTTTTCCGCAGAGAGATTCCTAAAACCTTGGCTAGATATCCTATGCATATAGGAACATGGGATTGTAATTATCTTGCGGTTCTTGAGTTGCCAATGGCTGTCTGATATCACTGTGTACATGTGTTTGAAGTATCAATGTTTTTTTTGTTTCGTTTTTGTTTGTGTAAAAAAATTCAGATCATTCTATTTCTGCAAACCTCATATTGCAATTCTCATAAATCTGAAATATATTTCCTCAAGTGGCTTGTGGTAGCAATCTTATTAAATATTTAAAAAATATAGAGGCCTAACACCATGGATGTATATACTATACTGTAATTAGCCTGTGTTTTTTGAAGCTGCCAATGATGGTGTCCTTGACTCCATTATGACTGTGTAGACATTTATTTGACCTGCTAATACCTTGTTTTGGTAAAATTAGTCACACCATTGTGAATGTACAAACCCCACATCAAAGTTATCGATTACTGCTGGAGCATCTAGAAAAAGTCCATTTTTTTTCCCTCTGAAGTCAGTTTTGTTTGGTGGCTAGTGCGTAGCAACTGAATCAAGTTGTGTACTATTTAAAATTCTTATAACGTTGTTGGATATTCTATGCAAGTAGAAACCTGTGATTGTAATTAGCTTGCCATTTGTAAGGTTGTGAATGGGTGTATTTGTTTTGAATTGTGTAAATTTGTTTGAAGTATTGACGTCTGTTTTTAATAATATAACTAGCATCTTCGTGTTTATGCAAATCCAATTTTGGCGCTATTAATTATTATTGAGCCATTTAGATCTGAGTCTAATTTCTGCATTTCGTTAAATATGAAGTAGCTTCCTCTAGTGGCTTGTAATTACCTTATGTTTCTGGAGGTTTCCCATGGTTATTTTTGTTATAACTTTGTATACATTTATTTAAGTGTTAAACTCAAAAACATTAACAATTAACAATAGATTGAGGGAAATGGAAGGCAATTAACCATATTATAATTTTTTATTTTTTATAAATGCTTTTGCATGCATAAATAGATCCGTGAAAAATTATGCACTTGCTCAATCACCTTTTTTACTTTTGCTTCCCATTGTCTGAACTATGACTTTTGCTTCTTTTTGTCTGAACTGTGAGTGCTGCTTGATTGTCTGGAAGTTTGCACTGAGTTAAGGGTGGAACTAAAGTGAAAACTTGAATTTTTTTCTTCTTTTAAATTTGAAAGTTTTTCCAACCTAGCCAAGAGTTGTAATTCTAGAGATAGCCACTTGGTGTCTCACATGATTCTGCCATGTTTTCAGGTGTGCCTTGAATGACCATAAAAAACCCATTATCTTCTCTATGGCAAGACTCGACCGGGTGAAAAATATGACAGGACTGGTTGAATGGTTTGCAAAGAAAAAACGTTTGAGGGAGCTGGTTAACCTTGTTGTGGTTTCTGGTGCTTTTGACCCATCAAAGTCCAAAGATAGAGAAGAAGTGGCTGAAATTGAAAAAATGCATACACTTATTGAAGAGTATAACCTGAATGGTCAGTTCCGATGGATATGTGCACAAAAGAATCGAGTGCAAAATGGTGAACTTTACCGCTACATCTGTGACACAAGGGGTGCCTTTGTACAGGTTAGCTTTTTCCTTCTAATTGTCTTCAAGTTAGGATCCTCCACCTAAAGGTTCAATTGGCTTTCAATTTCTTATCTATGATCCTATCAAATGCTAATTATGCTTGGTGAAGGTTCTACAATTTATCGTTCCTCTAAAAATGGATCACATCTATCATTGACATCAATGTTTGCTGTCTTGGTTATGTTTCAGCCTGCACTATATGAAGCTTTTGGACTTACTGTTGTTGAGGCAATGACATGCGGTCTTCCTACATTTGCAACATGTAATGGAGGTCCTGCTGAAATTATTGTGGATGGGGTGTCTGGATTTCATATTGATCCCCACCACGGGGATAATGCAAGTGAATGCATTGCTGACTTTTTTGAGAGGTGCAAGACAGATCCCGGTTACTGGGACAGGATCTCCAATGCTGGTTTACAGCGTATCTATGAAAGGTAAGTCTAGGGTCTCATTTTATGGCTAATTTATCTCTTCCTTTCCTTCTTATAACCAAGTTTGTTTTGTTATGTGGTAGTTATCAGTCTGTTTTACCACCACTTCACATTGAAGTGCAAATGCTATCCATTGCATTTTGTAAGTTGCGTTGCTGCGGGGACAGCAGTACAGTCTCTTTAGGATTAGACTAGAATTTTTTGTAGTATAGATGATTCAGTCTGGTGTTGGGAGTGGATCTTTTGCAGGTATAAGTGGCAGATATATTCCGAGAGACTAATGACGCTGGCTGGAGTTTATGGCTTTTGGAAGTATGTATCAAAACTTGAAAGACCTAAGACACGCCGCTATCTTGAGATGTTCTACGCCTTGAAGTACAGAGATCTGGTTAGTGCTGTTGAAACACTTGATTCGTTGGTGGGCATTATGGTCATCTTGGCCTGCTTATTACTAGATTGGGAGAACTGGGAGAAGCTAATGTGATTTTGTGAATGTTTGCTTTTGTGAGCAGGTTAAAACTGTGCCATTAGCTGCTGAAGAAATCACTGATGGGATTGAAGAGAAGAGTACAAAATAGCCTGCAGTTTTTAGATATTTCCAGTCACATCATCTATATATTTAGCTGATTCTCTTATGGAAAATTGTTGGCTTCAAAGGGATCCCCTTGTCACCACTCTGAAGAAACTTGGTTCATAGAATCTGAGGTTGTTGAGACCTTGTTTTGAGATATTGATCAAATATATAGATAGGCCTGATTGTCCAGGTTAAGAAGCTCAAACCACTGTGTTGTCTCACTGCAGCAGTAATTTTTGAAATAGCCAGCTTTAGTGAGTGGCTGCAAAAATATCTGGGGTAGCCATTTCCAGATTTAGTAAACAGAATCCTATAAAAGAAGATGATTGTCACAAATCTTTGTATTGGGAAGATAATATAGTTCTTAATCCCATGAGAGCTAACATGATTGATGGAGTTGCAAGCACAAACAACCATCACCTCTGGATAGACTTCTGAATTAGGGAGAGGATAGATTACTAGCTAATGTTCCATGTTTATGTCACCATATATTTATTTCTCTGTGACAAAACTTGGAAGAATAATCAGTGGTTTTGTTAAATAATAGATCTGCTTAGAAGCATTATAAGAAACAAAAATATCCTCCACATTTTAGACATGGGTATACAACATATATCGTTATAGACATTTTAGACATGGGTATACAACATATATCGTTATAGACTGTATTCGCATATGAAGAATGTATGGATACATGGAAAAGTTTATTGATATACAACTTGTTTTAAATTATTATTCGGAGGTCCAAAATTTTGAGGTCCTGAAGACACCATGCATTAGAGTATTCACAACTGTTTAAACTAAAATTAAAATTTGTTAAAGATATGATAATTCATTAATGTCCAACAAATGATCACATAAGTAGGTCAATGGAACTGAAAAAGAGTACAATCAACTGAAAAAGAGTACAATCAGTATGATACAATGTGGAAGTGTGGAAGTGCAAGCACAACTCTTAGAAAAGGCTGAAAATAACATAAAGAAAGAAATAAATAAGCAATATTGCTGCTGTGGCACACAAATAAAAGACCATGGCACAATACAAAATAATCAATATCCTTCCAAGAAAGAATGAGTGATATAGAGTGATTTTCATTCATCAATGCTTGCTGCTCTTTATAAAAAGCAGAGGGAATTCCTCTTTTGAAATTCTCTCATTATGCCTCTATGCTTGAAAATTCAAAAGCCAGTTCTCAGCATGAGTTTATTTTAGATAACTGAGGTTGTTACAACATTCAAGTTCTAAACAATGTTCATTTACTCCATTACTGTTTCAAAAACATGCAAGCAAGTAAAAGCAACCGACTTGCCTGCAAACATGAAGAGCTTTGCGCATATCCCCTGATGCAGCAGCAACTTTCTACGGTGTCCAAAGAAAGTAAGCATTAGAGTATTCACAACTGTTTAAACTAAAATTAAAATTTGTTAAAGATATGATAATTCATTAATGTTCAACAAATGATCACATAAGTAGGTTAATGGAACCGAAAAAGAGTACAATCAACTGAAAAAGAGTACAATCAGTATGATACAATGTGGAAGTGCAAGCACAACTCTTAGAAAAGGCTGAAAATAACATCAAGAAAGAAATAAATAAGCAATATTGCTGTTGTGGCACACAAATAATTTAGTTTAGATAATTGAGGTTGTTACAACATTCAAGTTCTAAACAATGTTCATTTACTCCACTACTGTTTCAAAAACATGCAAGCAAGTAAAAGCAACCGACTTATATAAAATGCAAAACCAAAAATTAGAAGCTAAAATCCTTCAATGTTCTATGGAAATTTAGGATAGAAAACGACAAAAGAAAGTCATGTTGAGTGCTCTCCTACAGGTCCACAAATACTACAAGAAACTTGAAAGTAAATAATTATCTTAACGTCCAAGAATAAAGATAAGCAACTCATGGGCCTTGTATCCCAGTGTATTTCCAAATAACAATTCAAGGTCTTCTTTTAACTCTGAAGTGTACTTGGATGGATGGTTCTTCATAACAGTTTAGCATTTGTGGATCAGCTACATCATACTGGCTTTACAAATGGATGTTATATGGTTTGTCACAAGTCAGAAATGGTTAAGTATAGTATGTGGAACTGCGAGGTTACCTAAGTTTTAAGGACATGGATTGCTGTTGAGCAAAGTACTTTTTGTTGCCCTTCATTAGAAAAGGGTCCTTTCTAGGGATAAATAGGTGATATGAAAGGTAAAAAGAGTGGAATCTGATCAAACTGATAGGTATCTCCTTCTTATGGAAAATTGGAATCAAGAAACATTTCACAAAGGAAAATAATAAATTGTTGGGAGAATTAACAACTTTTGGATTAGAACTGGCTGTGTAGATCACAACAATGAAAGGGCACTTTCATGAAAGATGTCAATTTCATCATATCAGAGAATCGGAACTAAAGAAGACATGCTTGCCAGATAGCTGGTTTCTGACGTTTATAAACAATAGTTGGAAGGGCTAGACAATAACATTACAGGAACCAGCCACAAGAGGCAAGCCAGGTTAGTGAAAATGGGCATTGTTAAAGCTGCCTCCAGGGTTTAAATCACACAAAAAGTGGCTTGTATACTCCCACAAGGAGACCAGCTTAACTGTCATGCCTATTTATATGAAGTTGGTCGGACACACAACAAAGTAAGTAGTGTCACTTTTTGATAGAGGTTGATGCTCACTACTATAGTGCAAGAAGGAAGCATAGTCCAAAAAAACATGAACAAGATCCTCCAACCTATCAGATATAACTAAAGTCTAATTTAAAATGTAGGGGGAACTTCTATCCTATAAGATTAATTTGGAAAGCATTAACAAATCAACTATGAAGGTACTTTTTCCAATTAGATTTTCCTTTAACATATAATGTTAACAACTAGGTGCGGCAAACTGGGCCATAATGTAGTAGCTAAGAGAGAAAATTGGCAAGTAATTGTCATGATTACATTAACTGCTTGAAGGCAAGCTTTCTCTTCATCTCATATTCCTTATGGTGTCAGAGCCACTTGAACAACCTTCTTGTGTTTCAAGGGAGCACTTTCCTCATGCTGCCCCCAATCTCTAGAATAGATTCAGAAGGTCAACCACAGTCTACAAGCAGTCAAACACATCTTTTGATAATTCGATATCTGAATTGCAACAGCTTAAAGGTCACCTCCATCAACGAAAGGATGGGGCAAGTCGCAGGCAAAATGTGACACAGCTGTAGTAGGTGGACAGAATCTGGGCCATAATTGAAATCTTTAAAGACTCCAAAGGGAGCCCAAGGGGTTCCAACGTATGGAAAAAATGCATACTAGAGTATTGGTCAGACAACCGAAAAGGAATGGATGAAGACAACGAGGATTATGAAAACTCTTCTTCCAATTTTTAAAAGGTTTCAGTTCATCTCTAAACTTAAATGCTTTACCCATCGTTTAGTACATTGTTGAACCTTTGTATATACTATAATGAAACTACTTTCCTCTATATCGGGCTGAATATATCAAGCTATCAGCATGTCTTTGGACAAATTTATTACAAATCAAGAATATCTTGCACTTAAATGTATGAGGGGCATTTTTGTATTTTCATGTATTGTTAATGTAAATATCCTTGTTAATGTTAAAAAGATAAAAGACTTAAATTTGCAAATCAGAAGCAGAGCACTTAGAATCTCTTGAATAAAATTTTAACTGGACAGGTAGTAACTTACCCTTGCACAAAGCTCCAATGCCTCCGGTTGAAATATTTGACAAGTTATTCTCCTAGTATCTGAGAAGTCATAGTACAACTTATTATTATTCTTCTTAGGAATTGTGCTCCTCATTTATATTTGACGTGTTCAGGGTTTATTATGTTCTTTTGGGTGTTTGGGTTTATTATGTTCTTTTGGGTGTTTTGGATCAAAGTAGTCTACTCTGATGAAAATTCTATTGATTCCATATTAACAAAGGATCAAAGAGTACAACTAGAAAGATACTTGAACCAACATCTCTTCTAGAAAAATTCAACAATTCCAATTTAAAAATCCTATCGGCCTCTCTTTGTACCTTTTGGGACAATTTCTAGTATAATTACTATTTTTCCTTTACCCCTCTCGTCGTGCAAAAATTAAGAAAAAAACAAAATATATCACTATGTTTCCTTAAAAAAAACCGTTTCTAAATTGAATAAGCCTAACATTTAACATCTTTGAAATCATTTTTACTAACGTAACTCCCTCTGTCTCTATGCAGTGCGGATAGCAATTTCAAAGTTTGGTTACACTACTTCTCCTATTATCACGTGATGGTTTCCTTGCATAAATGTGGTATAGTGGGAGGACAATTTCATCCTTATTATTATAATTGGAGTTTAAGTGAAGTAATTGTTAAATTTTCATGTTTTCAAGATCATATACTTAGTAATTGTTAAATTTTCATGTTTTCACGATCATATACTTATTTTTATATTTGCAATTAACTGATTACACACACACACACACACACACACATATATATATATATATTTCAGAGAGAAAAAGTATGATTGTTTTATATTAAGACAATATAAAAACTTCGAAATTGTACAAAAAGTGGCCCAAGTATCAGCCATAGGAAGAGCGTAGATATGTCTTTAAAGGACCATAAGAGACATATATACAGTATCAAAATCAGATCATTACACATAGTACAGATAGACTGAAACATAAACAAACAAAAGGCGTTTGGGAGCAACAGCAGAGGCTGGGACCAAAAAATCCAGTAGAAATAAACATGAAGGCATACAAAAATAGGAAAAAGGAGGAGAGAGATCCTGTACAAGACAAGAGATCTCAACCATCCATGCTTCCATAGACTGTGTTCCAGATGGTGAAAATGTTTTGCAGGATGGACTTAAGGGGATCCGTTGAGTCGTTAAAAATTTTTGAGTTCCGCCATTTCCAGGCGCACCATAGAAAAATTAAGATAAGAAAACGCCGTGGATCTCTTTGCCTGCTCCACCATTCGAATGTTGCATGGGTAGAAACAAAATCAACGTGAGGAAAACCATAAAAATAAGCCAGATCATACCAGATTTTTCGTGTAGAGTTGCATTGGAAGAACATGTGGATATTTGACTCCTCGACAGATTTGCACATCGAACATCTGCTAGGACCGTGCCAATGTCTTTTCCTTAAATTATCCCAAGTCAAATTCTTGTTGTAGAACACCAGCCACACAAAGTAGATAGTTTTCAGGGGGCACCCCACCTTCCAAAAGACCACATGAAACTTTTCACATGTAGGAGAGACCTTTGAATAGATCATGTCTGTGTATATGTCTCTAACCCATGCCGGCAGTTGAGCGTTTGGCACGGACCATGTTAGATGATCCACCATCCCGAAGCGTGTAAACCCATGGCTACCAAGAACATCTGTAATAGTTTTCCAAGACACTACCAGATTATCCGGCAAGCACAGGTCGCTTGCGTCCTTCCATATAGGGGTAGAGCCATGCCAAGCGGATATGAGATTATCCCATGTAAAGATACCACTCCTATGAAGAAAAGATAATAGATTCCCGGGGATGATAATGTCACTATGACCACACATAATGGGATCAATGCTAATTAGAATTCTGTTACCAGAGAAAATCCTCATTTCAGATTCTTTAAAAAGTACTTCTCAATCTTCCGTAGACTAAGCCAAATAGCAGAACCATGCTTTATCCCAATTGACCCCGATCTGTACCAAAATTCCAAATGTTTACCTTTCATGTATTTCAATTTAGTAGTGTTACTCCAAGGACCTTCGCCATAGATACCTCTCCATAGCATTCGACATAGAAGCGCTCGGCCAAAGATCCTTAAATCCATAAGTCCCCATCCTCCATGGCGCTTGGGTAGAGAGATTCATTTTGGCGAGATGAAATTTCCGATGATCAGTCTTTATGCCCCAGATAAAATTAGCTGAAACCTTGTTCATCTTGTGAATGATGATAGCAGGGAGGTAGAACAAGTGAGCCCAGTAGACAACCATCTGAGACAAGATTGCTTGAGATAATATAATTCTGCCAGCCAATGAAAGACTCTTGTATTCCCATGTCGAGATATTTTTATAATATTTTTCTATTAGCCAATGCCAATCATTCTTAGAGTAGCCTTTAGCTTTGAGCTGGAATCCCAAATATTTAAGGCCATCCTTGAGCGATCTAGTCTCTATACCAAACAAGGCTACAATCCATAACACCAAATCCATGTTGGAATCATTGTGAAATAGGGTGGATTTCGACTTATTAATAATAAGCCCCGTGGCTCTTTGGAATCTTTCAAGGATGTCGTTTAAAAAAATCCACGAATCCATACAGAGCATAGCACAAAGAAGCACATCATCCACAAAGAGGTTGTGCGATATGAAATTGCTCCTGCAAATCTTGACAGACCTATATCTATTTTTCTGAAACCGCTTTGTTAATATGGATATTGAGGGAGTTCATAGCCAGAATAAATAAAAGAGGCGAAGGGGGGCATCCTTGTCAAAGACCTCTTTCAACAAGGAAAAAAGGGGAAGGAATTCCATTGATAATAACCGCATAATTAACATTTTATACGCATGCCATGATCCACTGGATGGAATTTGGTCTCAATCCAATCTTCACCAATAACTAATTTGATGGGGTTATAAATAATATTTGTCATATATAGGCAAGTATTATCTAGTCCGTTATAAGATATTTAATAGGCCTCATAGCAGGCTCCACCCATACATACATCATCAACCCCTGACAGTACCATGGGGTACACCATGAGCTTGAAGATTATGGCATGCATCCTACATTGATAGTATGCTCATGTATTACCAAGGACACATAGGGATCAAATCTCTTTTCATTCTAAAAGAGGTTTGTATATCAAGAGATTTGATCTGGAGTTAAGATGAATCTAAGTTGGTTTAATTTCTCCCTTTAAATATGCTACATTCCACACTAATACCATGGGTCTCAATACCATGGGCTAATACCATGGGCCATTTTTATTTTTAAAAGGTAGTCAAAATATTTACACTATATATATATATAATATATATATATATATAATATATAATATAATTTGACTAATCAAATTTAAACATTACATTACAATATCACTACCATATTAGGCTCGAGAGTACCTCTATATCTAATCATACATATTGACATTGAATTATTTTATTCAATATGGCCATTGAAATATTTTATTTATAACATGCATTGCCACATTAAAATGTTGTTTTTGTTATTACTATATTTTTTAATACATTTTCTCTTCTTTATATTTATATTGGGAAGTTAAACATATATCTATGGGATAGAATCTCTCTATACATTTACACATAAGAATTATTAATTTATTAATAGTTTTAAAATGTTACATGTCAACTCCATATAAACATTGAAGGAATTGCACATTTCATTTATGTCTCAATAAGAAAGCACTTATAAATAAAATAAGAAATCTCTCTTTGAAATATTTTAAATAATAGGCATTAAAATATTTTAAATGTCACATATTAATTTCATAGTAAAAATTAAATAGATTATTCATCTCCTTTATAATGAAAAGTGATGATTTCAATTACTTTACATTTTTATATAAAAAGTCGATATACAATTATTTTGCTTAATATAGATATTGAAATATTTTATTATATTTAACATTGAAATAATTTTTTATTGTTACTATTTAATTGAAGTATTATTTTATTATTTATAATATTACATGATAACATCTCCTTCATATTTGCTTTTTTATGCAACTATAAAATAAGTTAAAAAATGTTTTTTTTTTTTTTTTAATAAGTGTTAAATTTTTTGAGGTTGTCTATTTTTAATATACTTCTAAATAAAAGAAATGTAATATTGCTTAGTACCTGCCTCTTATGTGAATAGTTGATAGCTAAATTAAAGTGAACAAGCATTGACATCACACAACTTATATATATATATATATGACATAAAAAATAGAAAGGTAAATATGATAAATATATATTTCTCGTTCATTACTATTATTATTATCCAATTTTAAGGTCACGGCTAAGCGAGCCACCAAATTGGTGTATGAGATCTCATTGTTTGCGGGACAAGGGACCCACCTCCACTCAACGATTTGACTGCTAAGTCTACGAAGGCATACATACTTTACCGCCCTAATTGGTGTATGAGACCCCCTTGTCTGTGGGACAAGGGACCCACCTCCGCGCAACAATTTCACTGCTAAGTCTACGAAGACATACATACTCTACCCCTGTGACCTCTTAGAAGGAAACACATGCTCTTAACCATTATGCCCACTCGAGCTATATAAAAAATACCATATACTACCATATATATATGGTATAAAAAATAATTGAAAATTTAAAATGATAAATATGTATTTCTACAATCATGATTTCAAAAGAAAAAAAAAACATAGAAACTAAAATTTAGAGTAGCAATTTTGAGATTTTGCAAAACACATCTCAAAGTTATGATAATTTTATGGTGGATAAAGTTATTATTGCCAAGACAATGATAAAAAAAAAGAGTTTTGATGACAATTTAGGATTCTTAAGTTGGCCTAAGTTATACACACACACACACACACACACACACACACACACAAAATTAAATATTACCTTATTATTTTATTATAAATTTGATAATATTAGTATTAATATAAGTTATACTTTTGTAATCTTATAATTACTTTTTGCATAAGAGGTAAGCACTGTAAGTTTACGGAAAAAGGTAAAATGAAAAAGTTAATATTGAGCATTTTAGAAATTAAATAAAATAAATTTGGTAATTGAAATGGTAACTTTTATATATACTCAACAATTGAAGTGTACCTTAGAAATTAAAATCCTTTGACAACCTTATAAAGGTATTTAGCTTTGTCTCATTTTCAAAAGATTTGTGTTGGTATATAATATAAATAAATTATATATATAGTACCTTGAAATCAAAATCCTTTGACAATTTTATAAAGATATTTCGCTTCAAAAGCGTATGTTGGTGTATTATACAAATAAAATCAGATAAATTACACCACCATGCATAATATTAATAAAATATATATGTTAAAGAAATACATGTAGACATCATATGGTCTTTTGTGTTGAGTGATAAGGTGTTCCTCGCCTCTTATGGAAGTTGAGTGATAAGGCGTTTATCTTGCTTCCACATGATACTTGGGATGAAACATGTGTAAAATTAAATATTATTTAGGAATTCAACCATTTCAATGGGTGTCTAAGTCAAGTAATTTTGTGTAAAATGTAATATTCTTTAGGATATCTTCTTCACAAACATCAAAAGTTAATTCCACAAATGTGTTAGTAAAACTAGTAAACTAGTCTCTTGTTTACAGATCAATGCACGATGAATCAAAGTTAAAATGCATTTACATTAATTCTTAGTATGTGAGTCTATAAATGTCAATTCTTTGTTGAACATGATAAAACACCTCACTCATATTAAAAAACACACTAATAATATATATAATTTATGATTGACATTGAAATAATTTTTTAAATGCCATGTTCCAATTCTATATTAAACATTTAAAAAATGATATATCTCCATAGTATTAAGATATAAAAAAACATTTTGAATGAAATTTAAAAAAGTTTTTATTTCAATTACTTTCTTTATATTATTTAGATAAAGTTGATTTTAGAATATTTTAAATTAGATAACATTTTTTGGGATTCAACTGCTTTAAGTAAGTCATTCATCTATGGCCATTTCTATAATTTCTCATGATTTTTGAATAGTCCACTTAGCACTCATTGCATTGGTGATGCTCAGAGGGGTGAATAAGTGAGATTGAAACTAGTGAAATGAATCACATAGCCTCAATCATCACTTTGAGGGTGCAACCAGTAACCAGGAGTTCCTAGAGGTCATCCATCCCCAATCGCCTCTCGCTCAAGCGCGCTTAGATATTAAAATAATTTACTTTTAATAAATAATGAAATGCTCCTTCATTACTAATTTCTTTTAATATTATATGTGAACATAAGGCTTAAATATTTATTTCATATTTTTATACCTTTAGCTTATATTGTAATAATTTATGGTCAAAATGCTTTGACTTTCAATTAAAATTTTAAAAAGACTAGTTTGGAAAAAAATAACCATTAAACTGAATATTTTGAAAATTAAAAATCATTTTTAAATTTTGAATTTATATTTTCTTATTGGTTCATATAGATGAAATGACTTCCCGGATGTAGGTGTTTAGGCACACATGTACTATGCAGCGACCTTGGGTTGGCAAGTGGCGAGGCCACCTGGCCACCCATGCTTCCACTCAGAAGCATATACAGAAAGCCACCGCCGATATTAATGGCACATTAATGAACTGCACGGGTCGAGGCTTCATCAATTTCATTTTTAAGATGGCCTCTTTAGACCGTCTTCCCCCCGCTCCGCCTCCTCTGAACTGCAATTGTCTCCCTACTGCTGCAGAGCTGAGCTTGCGCACAACAACAAGGAGACGCTTCCAAGTTTTGTGCTACATTGAGATGGTGGATGGTGCACATTTCTCGCAGAGTCTTCTATGCTGCCTTCGGACTGGTTCTTCGGTTATAAGAATAGCTTCGGCGTAAATCACATAAAAATGACCTTTGTCGACGCGTTTCGAACCAACTAGTGTGGTTCTTCGGTCTTGAATATCTGCTATGAACCGCTGATTACAGGTCCTTCTGTTCCCATTGAACACTCATTCTTTGGCACTGCTCCTTCTCATCCTCGTCTGCCCAATTTTTCCCAGTGAGCATGCCTCGTCAGTGTCATTGAATGCGCTATAGGAGGGGCAATAGCAGAGGAAGATCACCCCCCCTCCCTCTGCTCCATGCCTCGTCCCCCTCTGACTCATCCTCCCCTTCGATGACTCATTTCTTTGGATGCTACCCATCCACTCATAGCGGTCGGGGGCGGGCTCAGACTGCAGTTCCTTGGCCTGTTGACGCTGCTCCCCAGCCTCCTGCTACCTTTGTATCATTTATGTAGCCCAGTCATTCTGCACAATTTCAATTTCGCTGCACACTGGAACATCCCTGTATAATAACGACTATCTCGGTGGAATTTAGAGAGGAGCCACAAAACTCTGAAGACCTAGCTCGCAATACTCAGGAGCGGAACACCACCAGCAAGAGAAAAGCTCCTGGAAGCAGCTCAGGGATGCACAAAAGCAGCGAAGCAGCTCAGGGACGCACAAAAGCAACTCAGGGACGCACCAATCCAGGCCGCTTCAAGAACATGGAAGAAACTTCGAGAGATAAACAGGATGCAGAAGATGACATGGAGACGTACAAGTGTCTGATAGTGGAAAAACCTCCTCCTGCTAAAGACACCTAGCTGGTCAATGTTTTTCAGGTTCTGGGTTCCCGGCTCCCAATACTATGGGTCTATTCTGGTGTTTTTTTATGCAATGTTGTTAATTTTGATGATTGTTCAAAAAATTGTTCCACTTTGGCACTACAGGCTGTTACCCCTGCGTGGGCAACAAACTCTTATAGTTTTGGACTGGTTTCCCCAGTGCGGACAGTCTCTTTCCAGTCTTTTGTTGTTAAACATGACATAATTTGGGGCTTGCTCTGTAGAGGCCAGTGCCTCCTTATACTACTTTTGTTACATTAATAGAATTAGTCTAATTTAGAAAAAAAAATATAGATGAAATGACTAATTTCGAGTTATAAATAGAATTTGCAAATAAAATTTATTTTAAAAATAGAAAATAAAAATAAAAATTATATGCCACCAAATGTTATAATAGTACACACATCAAATTTCAATATTTATGAAAAAGTACACACATCAAATCTCAATATTTATAAAAATTTCATTATTTATAAAAATAAAAAATAAAAAAATTGTATTTGTCACCAAGTGTCATAATAGTACATATCAAATCTCAATATTTATGAAATTTCATTCTAATTGTGTGTGTCAAACTCATATTTGACTTTTAATTAATGTGTGACTTTTGAAAATAGTTTATAAAGTTTGCTCAAGTTTTTGAAAATTTTTACAATAACATTTTTAGCTTATGATATAATATTAACATATACATTGTACTTAATATAAAAAAACATCTCAAATTATTATTTTATTACTTAAATAAAATATTCCTAAGTTATAATGAATTTTTTTTAACAAAATCTATTTATGAGATTTTGTTAACAAAATCTATTTTAACCCTTATGTCCCCTCCATTAAAAATCTTTATAGCTCTTTGGTATGCCCTTAAATCAACATGCCTTTTTAAAATTAATTATGTGTTCATTTAATATTATATAATGTTTTTATTTCAAGCATTTTTACCTACTTTTATTAGCGAGTTTGATTTTATGTTATTAAATGTTTTTTCTTTAAACATTTTTACCTACCTTTAATAGCTAGCTTGATTTTATAGGCAACTTGTGTAATAGTTATATATGACCTTGAAAGATCAAGTTGTCAATTAATGCAAGGTAAAGACTTATAAGCATTTGTATATACATTAGTTATTTAAGAATATAGACAACAAACAAAAGTCAATTGAAGTCATTTGTTGTGGAAGTTTTTGTTATAAATGATTTTAATGCAAAATAGAAATCTCATTGTTTTAACTAAACACTTATTGAATCTTAACTTTGTGAATTCAACTATAAAAATCTCTCTACTCAAAAACGTTAACAATTTTATTTGTTTTAATATTTTAAAATTTTGTTTTGATATTCTAAAGTAGAAACCTAGATTCAAAAGTTGAAGAAGATCTCAACTATTATAAAGGAAGCTTGCAAATCACAAGTTTTAATAATTAAAAAAAAATCTTTATGCTTACAATAACTTATGGTATCAAATACTTTTTACATAAGAAGTACTAAACAACAATATATTACACTTGTTTATATTGACTTGTAAAAAATACTTTTTTTTTGGTAGGTAAGCACCCACAAGGGATTTAAACCATTGACCTATCGCAAGGAGCGCCTTAACAGTGCACCCATTCATCGTCTTGTAAAAATACATTTCATTTTAACAATAAAATAGTCTAATGATAACATGTCAAATCAATAAAAGTTATTAATAACATTTTAATTATAAAATATTTTAATAATAACAGGTCAAATCAAATATTCACAACTCATAAGATTTGATTGAAATTTGGCCATAAATATTGACATTGATATGTGTACTATGATGAAACTTGATGATATATATATATATATGGCAAGCAATATCCAGCCAGCTATAGGACATTTAATACGCCACATAGTAGGCTCCACCCATACATACACCATCAACCCGTGACAGTACCATGGGGTACCTCATGCGCTCGGAGGTTATGGAATACATCATATATTGATAGTATGCTCATGTATTCATGTATTTAAAGTGTGTGCGGGAGAATGAAATTCAAATTTGAAATTTCTCTGGAAAACCAAAAATGCCTTACTTTTATTCAACAACCCAAACATCTTTGGGAACCGCCGCCTATAGAAGAACTCTAGAATAATCCCCGCCTATAGAAGAACTCTAGAATTTGTAAGACTTTGTCAGTTGTGTGATGTCAACACTTGTTCACTTTAATTTAGTTATCAACTATTCACATAAGAGGTACATACTAAGCAATATTACACTTTTATTTTAGAAGTATATTAAAAAATAGACAACCCCAAATTTTTTATTATTTATTAAAAAAAATATTATTCATTTTTTAAACTAATTTTATAGTTGCATAGAGAAGCACATATGGGGGAGATGTTATCTTGTAATATTACAAATAATGAAATAATACTTAATTAACAAATTAAAATATAGTTATATAGTTATATAGAATCACACATCAAAATACTGGAAGGAGAGGATGCGTTAATTTGGGCACCAACAAAGCATGAGAAATAATCACCAAAAGAATGTTATAGAGTTCTAATGGATTCAAAAAAACCTCGACTATGGAAAACATGGTGGAGTAGCATATGGAAATTAAAAGCCGCCCAGATTGAGGCTCCTCATGTGGACCATTCTGAGGCATAAGATCCTCATATGAGATAATTTAAGCAAAATATCCTTCCATGGACCCTTTTGGTGCGGTCTATGTAAATCTGAAAATGAAACTGTGGATCACCTCTTCCTCTTGTGCCCAACCATAAAGGAGCTATGGAGTTCTATACTCTCTCATCTACCCTCGCTCCCACAATGGCAGGGCATGTCAATTTTTGAGGCTTGGGAAGTATGGTGGACTGTCGCCCCCTCAATGAAAGCCATAAATATCCCCATTCTCACTTGTTGGGAAATTTGGATTGCCCGAAATAGATACATCTTTCAGGACTCTCCCCTATACTGGTTAACTATCACAAGCCACGTACTAGCTGATTACCAACTCATTTTGAGGATGAATCTATCTCTACTCCCAGGCAAATTATACCTGAAAACATAAATCATTCACACCCTTGGGCATATTTTAACAACTCAACACAAGATATTGGATGTGGGGGTGTTGCCATACTACACCTCTCGGAATCTCATTCTTTCAAAATTCAAATGGGACTGGGCAGAGGCACTAACAATTTTGCTCAGCTTATCACAACCAAATATACCATACAATTTGCATTGGGAAAACAATGCAGAAACTTCAACTATTTGGAGACTCAAAAATTGTATGCAATTGGATAAACAAAACTACAAATTGTAATGCCTATTCTCTGAGTCAAATCATGGAAGAAGTCCATAGACTCATTAATTTTTTTGACACTTTTGTTTGTCATCATATATACTAGGAGGGAAACACAATTGCCGATCTACTATCCAAGGAAGCAACGCACAGGCCTATAGGGACATAGAGGATACTGGAGCAGAAGGATGGAACCTTCCATCAACAATACCATAGACCTTTTATAGACATATCAGATTAACTAGCTCTGAAGGAGCCTAAAAATACCTTTTGTTTATATAATTTTATATATGCAAAATGATACTAGACTTATATATGACAGTTTAATACTCGTTGCGTAAAGTAAGTTTTTATCTTATTTTGAAATCTCAGTGACAGTACAATGTCTCCTTGCGTGGAGTACACCTCTTTTTGACTACTCAAACATGATGGGCTTTATGCCTCAGGTACAACATATGTTTCTGCATCTACAAAATGTATTTTTCTTTGCTTAATGAAAATTACGACTTTTCCAAATGGAAAAAAGAAACAAATTAAAATATAGTAATAAGAAAAAATTATTTCAATGTTAAACATAATAAAATATTTCAATATTTAATTAAGCAAAATAATTTTATATGGACTTCTTATATAAAAATGTAAAGTAATTGAAATCATCATTTTTCATTATAAAGGAGATGAATAATCTATTTAATTTTTAATATGAAATTAAGATGTGACATTTAAAATATTTTAATGTCTATTATTTAAAATATTTCAAAGAGAGATTTCTTATTTTATTTATAGGTGTTTTCTTATTGAGACATAAATGAAATATTAGTTCTTTCAATGTTTATATGGAGTTGACATGTAACATTTTAAGAATATTAATAAAATAACAATTCTTATGTGTAAATGTATCGAGAGATTCTATCCCATAGATATATGCTTAACTTCCCAATATAAATATAAAGAAGAGACAATGTATTAAGAAACATAGTAATAACAAAAACGACATTTTAATGTGACAATGCGTGTTATAAATAAAATATTTCAAAGTCAATATGTATTATTGGGTCGAGAGGTGCTCTACAGCTTAGTATGGTAGTGATGTTGTAATGTAATGTTTAACATTTTGACAAAGTCAAATTACATTAAAAAATAAAATAAAATGATATCTAAAATATAAAATTAAAT
>APFE030316665.1:0-13583 GCA_000404065.3 Pinus taeda | reverse complement strand
CAGTGGACGAACGCGAGACTGCCCATATTCTCAACTATTATGCAGTGGACGAACGCGAGACTGCCCATATTCTGTCGCTCCCGGGAGCCAAAGAGAGGCTTCGGCTTCTTCAAAGCCAATCTCCTCGAAAAGGGCAGCTTCGATACTGCCGTTCAGGGCTGTGAGTTCGCCATTCTCTTGGCGACACGCATGGATTTCGTGGTGATGGCGAGCAGTGGACGAACGCGAGACTGCCCATATTCTCAACTATTATGCAGTGGACGAACGCGAGACTGCCCATATTCTGTCGCTCCCGGGAGCCAAAGAGAGGCTTCGGCTTCTTCAAAGCCAATCTCCTCGAAAAGGGCAGCTTCGATACTGCCGTTCAGGGCTGTGAGTTCGCCATTCTCTTGGCGACACGCATGGATTTCGTGGTGATGGCGAGACTTTGGCCGACCCTTCGTACCTTTGAGAATTCTGACCCATTAAAATTTCGATAATTTTATCTTCGATTCTTTTGCGCAAATTTTTGTCACTGGGCTGCGAAATTGATGCACTGAACTTATAGGTGGGTCATTTTTGCCCTTCCAAAAAAATTAAGATGATTTTCTCAGGTGATTTTCTCTCTAGAGTCTTATCCGACCTAGTCTCTTCTCTTTGTTGCTCTCAAAGACTTTTACGCAACTTACGCTCTAATACCATGACAAAAATGGAAGAGACAACATGGAGCACAGAATTTCTCTTTTCGGTTTACGAATCAATTAAATAAGATTACATTGGAAACATTAGAGCGAAACTTACGAATCAATTAAATAAGATTACATTGGAAACATTAGAGTGAAACTCGACTAAACTGGACTAACTGACACTGAACTATGACACTTAGATGGATAGTTTTGACACCTTGCAAGTGGTTGGAATTAGATTCTCCAACAGTAGACATGATGCACACAAAACAATTCATATATTCTCATTCAAAGACAAATTACAAGCCACATAAATAGTGCTCATGAGATCCAATAGATTCCAAACAAGGAAAATATTGTTTAGAAAATCTCTCAACAAAACTCCAACAACCAACAACCAACCAACAACCCAATCCTACTGATTTACTAATGTAAGCATTATTTCCAAGTCCCATCTTTAATGCTTACATTTACATCATTACAAAGATTATTACAAGAAACATAAATTACATATAGTAGCATCTATCTTGTTGAAGAGTGTCAGAATTGTATCACCATATTACCTTTTGTTAATAAAAGTTTGGAAAGACTTTGAGTGATGTTGAAATTTCAGGTTTTAAATTATATTTTCTTTGTTGTTGGAAGGATTAAGACAAACTGTAGATATTTTGAAAATTTATTATTTTGTTTAATTAAATTTTAGAATTATCACTTCGAAATAAAATTTTAAAATAATACAAAATATTATAATGGTTTATAGATAGAGGGATTCACTTTTTAGTGTAATGATTGATTCAATGATTGGTTGATTATGAAATAGTGCAATGATTGATTTATTGATTGACTCACTAAGTAGTACCATGATTGATTCATTGATTGGTTGAATGATTCTAATCGAGTGTAATAATACAATGATTGGTTAATTATAAAGTTGTGCAGTGATTGAGTTATCAATTGATTTAAGCAGTGTAATTATTAATTTTTGTATTTAAAGTAATGTAATTGATTTTTAACATGATAAATTTGTATTATTGAGTTTATTGATTCATAATATGTTAATAACTTTGTGTTATTAGATTTAAATCTTTTTAAATTTGTTGACACCTAATCATAGAGATTGGGCAAACAACTGTAATTAGTGTAAATAAATAATAGAGAAAATGGAGAGTCATCGAGAGATGAACTGAACAGTCACTCCTTGTATATAATAATGAACAACCTGAATGAATAATATGATTATATTTGAGGATTTACCTCCTAGTCTGACATGATATCAGAGCTAACGCCATTTTTGGCTTCCCTCTCTGCTTTGTAACTTCTCTCTCGCAACTGCTACCCCTCTCCAGCAACTGTTGCCCCTCTCTGGCAATTGTTGCTGACGTTCGGCTGGTTATGTAAGGCAACTGCTCTACAAGCGCAGTTGAGGTATCACTCTCTTGGTTTCATAGTGTTAAACACGGGTGAGATGAATGAAATTCTCTTATCACTGTCTATCGATGTTCTGGACCCTAATCAAGTATTTTTCTCTCTTCATACATTTTATTTATAAATCACAGTCAGTTAGTGTTAAGCGTTAATACTGAGTTTAAGCACTAGACTTTTTCTTAAGCGTCTGTATTAAAATATGAATTAAGCATGTGGGTAGTATTCAGCAAATGGTAAGCGGTATCTCACGCGCTCTAAAGGCTGGAACTAGTATTCCTAAATTTCACGCAATTAACCTTAGCGGGCAACACGTAACATGAGAAAACCACTTTTCTCGCGCGCTCTCGATTTGTTATGCATCGTGCAAGATTTCATGCGAGATTACGCGATAGTCGTTGGATCAAGCAAGATTGATTGACGATGGAGATTGGCCAAGCTAGTTGGTGAGCGGGTGACGTGATAGTCGTTCGATTAGACGAATCAGATTTGACAGTGATCACGTCGGAAGATGCATGTGAGTTAATTTAAATTTTGGACACGATAAGGTTATGAACTGGGGTTTTAATTCCTTTTGGTTTCGTTATGAGATTGTGCGATAGTCGTTCGATTGCATGGGTCCCATCGACGGTGGAGATCGTCCGGCTAGTTGGTGAGCGGACGACACAATATTCGTTGGATCTGGAAAAGTGAGATCAACGGCGTGGATTAAAGCGCTTGATAAAAGGAGAAGTCAACGAGGGATTGACAATGATTGGTCAGATAAGAGGGACCATCAGGGGGAAAATCCATGTATAGAACCAGATTTAAGTGCAGCTGATTGGTTACAAAGTTAACCAGTAGTCGAATTACAGACTACCACCTCATTTTCGTCAACCTCCTGCGTCATTTTTTTACCAGTAGAAGAGTGATTTTTTACACAGTACATTTTTAAAATGCACACATTGATATCTATTGTGGGAGTGGTTCTCACCGGGAAGGATAACTATCTAGAATCATCGCGGAAATCAAACACACTCTCATTTATAATGAACTATGAAAAGGAGTGTGTGTTGGAGACTGAGACAAAGAGCCAGAACAGCTTACCTCAGACAAGGAATTCGCCATTTGGGAAAATAAGAAAAAAATGGCTTATGCATTGATTACAGCATCAGTAAATGAAGAGTTAAGTCGCCATATTTCGCCATTTTCAAATGCTTTCGAAGCCTTACAAAAATAGAAGGAACTCTATGACTCACACTCTGCACTTGAATTTGTTCAACTCATGATTAAATTGTTCACCCTTGAATTACAAAATGATGATCCTCTTGCTCTTGCATCAGAAGTAAAATCTATTATGCATGATATCACAGTCACTAATGTTGAACTGGACATTCCTCGAATAGCTTTTCTCAAGGAACTTTATCCCACTTACTCAAATTATCTTGAGTCATTGCAAGCAAATGGAAGCCTCAAAGATATTACCTTTGATTCCCTTGTGAAAAAAAATTGATGAAAGAGAGAAAGCTTTTGGGAAGAAGACAGCTCCTCAGTCTTCTGAAGAGGTTGTGTGCCTTGCACATAGAGAGAAGAATCTTGCTCAAGATTCTTCGAGAGGAAGAGGTAGTCGAAGAGGAAGAGGAAAAAATTTCAGAGGCAGTGGGGGCAAACACTCTCAAGGAGAAAAGTCAGATTTGCACTACATACACTGCAAAAGAGATGGATCACATGACGCATCCACATGCAAGTTGCCTTGGGACAGAATTGAGCATGAAAGAAACCAACCCAAAGGTAAAACTAATGACAGAGAAAGGTAAAGCACCTGAATACGCTCACTATGTTGTGGCACATTGTAATATTGGAGTAAATGAAGGCTTATTTAATGCTTCACTTGCTTCTTGAAAAAATGATTGGTTGTTTGATTCAGGAGCAACTTTCCACATGACTTTTAGAAGAGATTTTTTTGAATAATTTTCTGACAATGTTGATGGAGCAGTATACTTTGCATACAAATCAAAACTCAAGCCATCAGGACTTGGTACAATCAGGCTTAAATTGCGTGGTCATCCAGACTTTCTTCTGCATCATGTTTTATATCTCCTAGAGCTGAGGAGAAACGTGTTGTCCTTGGTCCACATCCGCCAGCAAGGACACTCCATTCATATGTTTGATGCCAAGCTTGAGGTGAGAAAAACATCAGACCACTCACTTGTCATGACGAGGATAGAAGAAGAAAGGCTTCTCAAGCTGCAGGGTACCTCTACTCGTGCACAAAATTCATCATACAACTCTCATTATGAAAAAGGTACATTTCCATCAAGTTTATTATGGCATGCTAGATTTGGACACTTGAACTATGACAACATCCGCTTGTTGAAGAAAAATGGTATTACTGGTTTTCCTACAATTCCTCGGAAACTTAAGCAATGTGATGCTTGCATTCTAGGAAAGCATAGCAAACAATCTTTTCATGATTCACATTCCAGAGCACATAGAAAACTTGAACTCATTCATTCATATTTATGTGGTCCAATGCCTGTTTCTTCTGCAAATGGAAATAAATATATGATGAAATTTATTGATGACTACACCAGAATGTGTTGGGTTTGTTTATTGAAGAACAAATCTGATGCTTTTCAAACATTCAAGGACTTTCATACATGGATTTAAAATGATGCACAAACTCATATTGGTTCTATTCGCACTGATAATGGAAAAGAATACACTTCAAATGAATTTTAAAACTATCTTCGCCAACATGGTATCAAACATCAAACAACTGTGCCTTATAATCCCCAATGGATCGGAGTAGCTGAAAGAATGAATAGGACAATTTTAAATATGGTGTGCTCCATGATGTTTTTCAAAAATGTAAAAATGATGTTTTGGGCTGATGCAGTTCTATGTGTTGTATATATAAAGAATATATGTCCATCTAATGTTATTAGAAACAAGACTCCTTATGAAATGTGGTATGGGCACATTCCTTCGGTAAAGTATCTCAGGGTCTTTGGCTCCACATGTTATGCCTTGATACCAAAGGTACATAGAAACAAACTTGGTGCAAGAATTCATAAGTGTATCTTCCTGGGATATTCAAACACCTCCAAAGCATACCTTCTCTATGATGAAGTCAATAAAAAGTTTGTTGTATCTAGAGATGTAATCTCTCTTAAATCATCCAAAATTGACACTGTTGTTGAGCAGCAACTTGATCGCTTGGATAGATTCACAAATGCAAAATCATTTCAAGAATTTGATAATCAGATTCCACATCTTGAAGGGAGGATTCCTATACTAGATCAACCTATGGAATATTCTTCTGAAGCACTCTCTCCGCCGCATGAAACTCCAACAACAGATGATACTTTGAGTGATGTGATTGACAGAATTGGGAGACTCAATCTTGATTCAGTCCCAACTCAATCAACAGAGCAGCCTGGACCATCTCAGAAAGGTCCCCCAAAGTGGCTAACAAAAACACTTGAAAGTGTTCATCCTGATGAGCTTGGAAAGACGGGAACTAGAAATTCACCCTGGAAAAATGGAGGTGATGTAGATGACTCTGATTCACCTGTTGATATGGATGTTTCTTATGATTGTGAATTAAATTTGTCTACAGATTTTGAACCAACTTCCTTCAAAGAAGTTGCTTCTCATGATGAATGGAAATAAACAATGCAAAAGGAGTATGATGCCTTGATAAAGAATGGCACTTGGAAGCTGGTTGATCCTCCATTGGGAACCAAACCAATTGGCTGCAAGTGGGTCTACAAGAACAAGTATAAAACTAATGGCTCACTTGACAAGCACAAAGCCAGGCTTGTGGCAAAAGGGTTTGCACAGAAGGAAGGGGTTGATTATGAGGAGACTTTTGCCCCCACAGCAAAATGTGATACCATCTAGACACTCTTTGCCCTAGCAGCTCAAAATGGTTGGAAAGTCCATCAAATGGATGTAAAAACTGCGTTCTTGAATGGAGATCTAAAAGAGAATGTTTTTATGTCCCAGCCTGAAGGATTTTATATAAAAGGACATGAACATAAAGTATGCAAACTTGTGAAATCCTTGAATGACCTCAAACAAGCACCGCGATCTTGGTATGAAAAACTAATTGAGCATCTTCTGAAACTCAATTTCAAACATTATAATCTTGATGATACAACTTTGTTTGTCAAGAAGGTTGGAAAAATAGTTGTATATCTTGTGGTATATGTAGATGATATTTTTATGACAGGGAACAATGAGAGCTACATTGCATCCATAAAGAAAGAATTGAGGAAAGGTTTTGAAATCACTGATTTAGGCTATGTTCATTACTATCTTGGTATTGAAGTAACTCAACATCTGAATTCCATATTCCTTTCTCAAAATAAGTACATTGGAGATCTGTTGAATAGGTTTGGCATGACTGAATGCAATCCTCTGACTACTCCAATGGAACAAAACTTAAAGCTCACATCCATTGAAAGAAAAGAATTTGAGGATGCAACAAAGTATAGACACTGTGTAGGAAGTCTCGACTACCTAACTACTACCAGACTAGACATTTCGTTTGTTGTTGGAATCCTCTCCAGGTTTATGCAAAAGCCTTGTGAGGTACATTGGTCTACTACAAAAATAGTTCTAAAGTACTTGAAGGGAACTCAAGACTTTGGAATCAAGTATACACAGGTGGGCGACTTCAGCTTGATTGGATACTCTGATTCAAATTTCGATGGAGACAAAGAAACCGGGTTATCTACTTTGAGTTATGTTATGAGTCTTGGATCAGGAGTTGTCTCCTGGAAATCACGCAAACAATCATTTCCAACAGATTCCACAACAGAGGCAGAATATGTGGTAGCAGCTGAGGCAACAAAAGAAATTGTGTGGCTCAGGAAAATTCTGGAAGGTTTGCAGGTAAAACAAGTACAATCGACTCCACTCATGATTGACAATACCTCGACAATAAAGTTGGCCAAAAACCCAAAGTTCCATGATCGAACGAAGCACATCAATACAAAATATCATCTGATTCGACATCATGTTACGGCCAAAATAATCCATCTTCGCCATCGTTCCACTAATGAGAAAATTGCAGAGATCTTCACCAAAATGCTTTGAAGAGAAAAACTTGAAAGATTCTGAACGATGTTTGGACTCACCAACATCCCTTCTGATTAAGGGGGAACGTTGACACCTAATCATAAGGATTGGGTGAACAACTATAATTAGTGTAAATAAATAATAGAGAAAATGGAGAGTCATTGGGAGATGAACTTGACAGTCACTCCCTCTTGTATATAATAATGAACAACCTGAATGAATAATACGATTACATTTGAGGAGTTACCTCCTGGTCTGACAAAATTTAATAACTTATAATATTATTACTCTATTATTAGATGCATAATGTTTACATATTTACATTACATTTATACACCATATTATAATAAAATATTAAAATTTTCAACATAAATTATATTAATATAAAATTTGATATATATATATATATATAATGTTTTAGGTGATATGATAAAGTGTAATCATTTGATGGATAAGTACACAGAAATACGAGTAGTACAAAAATTGAAGAGAAAACATGGAGGAGAGAATTGCTCTTCTCAATATTACGAATTAGTTAAAGATGATTACATTGGAAACATCAGTAATAAATGACTGGGGTGAAACTCAACTAAACTGAACTAACTAAAACTAAACTAAGACACTTGGATAAACGGTTTTGACATCTAGCAAGTGGTTGGAATTGGATTCTCCAACACTCCCCCTTAATTACAACCACATAAAAATTCAATTACAAAACTTGTTGGTCTATGTCTCAGCTAGGCTTACAATTTAAAAAAATTGACTTCAACTACGTTTACTTTTATTCTTCTCTTCTTCCAGATCTTGTAGCCTCTAAATTGTTTCAACTTTTTCTTCTCGTTGTATCCTTCAAACCTTGGTTACTTCATTTGTTTGTGCAGGTCTTCCATTGTTCCAAGTTGTCTAAGCATGTCCTGGACTTCTTCAAAAATTGGCATGTATGTGGGATGTTGCCACTATTTTTGTGTGTTTTCGTACTTTTCCATCTCCAAGAACAACCAAAATTATATTACCACTCTCACTTTTAATTGGAGAGTCTCCAAATGTTTCTTTTAATTTTTTTTATTTCAATAAATTATCATGATATTCTATCTAGATTACCAACACTTTGTGGGTTTTGATAGGATTTTTTAAGGTGGAATTTCTTTTGTATCCCACAATTTTCAGTTTTTATTGTGCTGTCATTATTTAGGTTATTATGGTATCTAGAACTAAAATTCTACAAGTCAACTATTGACATTCCTCCATCAAGGAGGTCACAAAAAAATTTAATTTGGAATTTTTCATTTTTCAATTTTTTATTTTTCTTTTCTAAGAAGCATTTGATGAATTCTTTCGTTGTCTTATTAGTCTTGAAGACCAAACCTACTCATGATAGCCATGGAGGTTTACCTAGAGTCATGAGTTATGACATTTAGCATGCTCATACTTCAATTATGTTGTTATTACGTGGTTTTATTACATGGTTTTCCTTTGATACAGATATTCACTATATCCAGCTCAATTGTAATACATTTTAACATTGGGTATCTCCTATGTTTGTGTTATACTTTATTCTTCATAATATAGAGTTATCTACCCTCTTCTTGAAACTTTTTCATAGGTATTTACTATAACAGCCCTAGTCGAAAATCTATGTAATAAAGTTAATAAAGGAAAATAATAACCAAGGTCATGGGACATGTATTCCAAGTTGAATGTTGGGAAAAAACATAGTCATGGATATTACTTGTGATTAATTAATGGCTATGGAACTTGGCAAGGGAAATGGAAAAGGCTTTGGAAATGAATGAGGCATTTATTGGCATTTTATTTATGAAAATAATGGAAAATAGGAGCAAAGGAAAGTGAAAATTCACAGGTTGCATGTGAGGATGAAATTGAAGGAAAATAATGGAAGATCAGTACACATCTTTTGTCAGTTCAATATTTGGAATTCACATTCTATTTTCTCTCTCTCATACTCTTGGACACTTAAAATTTGGAGCACTCTTGGACGAGTGTGGCACACTTGGGATTTGGAGTAAGAAGGAAAAGAAAGAGCAGGAAAGAGCAAGGGAACAGTGGGATCAACGACTAGAGTGGGCTTTTCTTGCAGATACCGAGTTGCACATATGATTTCCTTGCTAGTTTTGGCATGCATTGCACATGCATGTGGTTTCTTGGTTATGATTTGTCATTGGCATGGAAGATTGCCTAGATTGATAGTGGTTTTGCCTAGCTTTCAATTTACTGGATAGCCATGGTGTTGTGGGTTTTATCTGTATTTTCTAGTTGGTGCTCATGTTCATTATGGTTGTGGGTTGAGTTATTAGTTCCTAGAGCCTTCGTTGGACAAATGCTCTGGAAGCCCTCTAACAACGTGGGTTGAGTTACTAGTCTTGGAATCCTTTATTAGACAAATGTTATGGAGCCCTTAGTGGGTTGAGTTACTAGTTCCAGAATCCCTTATTGGAACAAACTCTTTGGAGCCCTAGATAGCTTAGGTAAAGACCGACCTGGTGATGGTTAGTGATGTCCGAAGGTGAAGTGGAACCATTAGTTGAGGATTGAGGTGGTTTTTCCTCTGAAAGCTATGGTTCGATTTTGTTTTGGTTATTCCATGAGACCCTGCATTCATGCTTGGAGTATGGCACGGGGGTGATTGGTTGAAAGAGAGATTTGGTTCAACCCAATCTATGGTCGAGCGGTACGTGGAAGTCCCTGACTTGGTTGGCTTTGCATATGTTAATGTAAGCTCCTTTTCCATTGGTATCTCATGAGTAAATGTGCTTGTCATTGTGTGGCTTTAGTGGTTGTTTCATCATTGATATATCTTTGGTTATTTGTTGGTAATAAGCATGTTTTATGATAAACTTAATGTATGGCTCTCATCTTGTTTTGGTTAGTATTAATGAATGAATGACCGAATAGATAACAATGCAACTATTGGGATGAGACATCAATCTTCCTTGATGATTCTCAAATACGTATGAGACCCCTATGTTCAGATATGTTGTTATGACCTATAGATTTCATGTTTATGATATGTTTGACAAAATGCATGTCATGGTTGGTCGGGGTTAGATCAAGTCCTTGTTCAAGTGTTTTCATTAGTAACCTTGTTTTAATTTTATTTATCAATGCTAGAAGTTTTATGAAGTTCTGTGAAGAGGCATGAGTTCTATCCCTGAAAAAGTGGCTCAGAATTCAGGGTCACGGGCACAAAACTGCTTTAAAAAGGCCACAGTCGAATGGATTCCTTGTTGTGGGAGTCACTAGAGGGTCTTAGTCGCATGGAAGGCTTGTCATGGGAGCAACTGGAGGTCTATTTCAACAAAAAATCAAGTTGACTCAGAGTTTGGCACCTGGAAGGGTTGATTGTCTCCTGAAGGTTTTGTAGCTCCTGAGGAAGGTCAAATTGGTCTTGTCTTGTTGGTTCCACTTCCCTAACTGTATATAGGGATTTGAATCATATCATAGTAACTCTTCGTCACATGTTTACCCCAGTTGGTCGGTTAGCTTAGGTAAATGTGGGAGGAGGGTGTTACAAAGTGGTATCAGGGCATGGTTCCATTCTCCTTGGGTGATGTCTAGTTTCCATTTCTCTTTGGATGAATGAGTTGTCATGCGTACATGTTAGTTGCATATATGTTTATTATGCTTGTGGTCATGTGCTTGTTATGTATGCATGGTGGTGGTCATTGTTACAGTTGTGTTGTCATGTGGAAGTTGGTGATGTTGTTGTTTCGATGTCGTTGTCATGAATGCATGTCGGTTGTATATGCATGTCAGTGTCTATATGTTATTATGGATGCATTGTCATGGTTATGGTTTTCGTGCATGAGGTCATCGTACGTAATTGGTATTGTCATGCATGGTAACTAGATGATGATTGAGATGATGTTTATATACTATGATGCTTATGATTATACATATAGTGTGCTAATATGGTTGGTCGTGTAGACCAGACATCCTCCCCTAAACTATACTAAGGTATGTTGGTTATGTTTATGTTTTGGTTTTAGTTGACATGATATATTTGCAAGAAGAGAAGAGCAAAGATGACTAGCAAGATGGTATACTACAATTCGCGAGACTCTCCCTACCAATCAGATGAGAAACATGGTGATGGGCATTATCTTGACATATCAAACATATTGAAAAGTTTGAAGATAGAAATAAGGACTTGCAAACAAGATAATGACATAATCATTTGGGCACATGAGAAACAAGAAGAGGTCAATGCATTTATCCTTCAGAGCAGGTCATACTTGCTGAGAGAATAACCGTTTAGAATCAGTTATGGACATGAGTACATGACTAATGGAGCATATGGTAGCAGGTCACATTGTCGGCACAAGTCAGATAGAGATGACATGGTGAGAGATGGCAGGTTCCTAGATACAAAAGATAGACAAGGTAATGGACATGATATTTACTCTAGTTCTGGTTCAGACAAGTATCATGGTCATTTGCTGAGAGAATGACCGTTTATAATCAGTTATGTACATGAGGACATGACTAATGGAGCATATGGTAGCAGGTCACATTGTCGGCATAAGTCAGATAGAGATGACACAGTGAGAGATGGCAGGTTCCTAGATACAAAAGATAGACAAGGTAATGGACATGATATCTACTCTAGTTCTGGTTCAAATAAGTATCATGGTCATCATCACTATCATCCATATAGGAGGAGTGGCAGGGATATTTTTCGGATGAGTTCAAGAAATCCAAGCCACCCATATTTGATGGATAAATGAATAAGTCACAGGATGCAGAAGTGTGGTTTCTTGGGATGAATAAGTTCTTCAGATTACTTGATACTCAAAGAACATGAAGGCCAAGATAGCGACTTTTAGTCTTAAAGGTAAAGCGGACATTTTGTTGGAAGATGTGAAAAATGTCAGGGCATTTGGGAAGAGGAGTTGACTTGGAGTGAGTTGGAGAGACTTTTAAGGAAGAAGTATCTATTGGAGAGATACCATGATGATAGGAAAAAATAATTCTATGAGTTGATGATCCAAGTGGATATTGGTGGCCACCCACCAATTCCACTTGGACCCCCACCATTGACTCTTTCAGTTTTTCAGTTTCCTTAATTGTAGCACAGTTTACTATTTTTAGCAGTTTTTCGGGCCCTAAACTTCCGAAGCCGTTTTGAGGCCCTAAACGACATTTTTTTTTTAATCTACCACCAGCGATAAAATTTGTCTAAAATCATCTTTTTCGTCGTAGTCCTCAGAGAGATCTTTCCAACGGGTTGTCATGCATGTCAAACGGAGATAATATGACCAAGTCGTGACCCTAGGAAGTTGGCTGTCCAATTCACCCCAATGGGGCCCATAAACTCTTGGTGTTACATCTCCTCGGGTTATGGTTTTGGTTATTTAGGGTTTTCTCTTATTGTTCAATAATAAAAAGGCCCTTGAGCCTCATTGTAACGCAGTTCAGAGGCATGTAATTGCCACATCTCTTCTCAGAGATAAGCTACCATCGCCCTAGCTGGTTTATTTCTATTTATGTTTGTAAGCATATTTCAGTGTTTTACATCAATGAAATGAAGTATTATTTCTGCTGCATCTCTGTGTTTATGGTTAACTCTGTAATTTGTTGCGTTCCTATTTAAATTTGGATCAATGGTATCAGAGTGGTATTTTTTTTCTCTGTTTTTCTTTGCATGTCCCCAATGAGGTCGGGATATAAGGAGTTAGGGCTTGAACTGGTCGAACCTTTGCAAGACTAACCTTGCAAATCTTGATGGCCTCCCATGGAAGATGAAAAGAAAGACGAGGGGGCAAGAGATCCTATCAAAATCTTGCTTGAAGAATCCCTCAAGCGAAAAAGGAACGCGATGATGGAAAACTTTGCCCAGATCCTTCAGCAGCTACCCAGGGGCGACGCATCGGCTTCCAATAGCTACTTTGGAAACACCACATTTTTTAAGGTACAAGTTAATTTTGAAATCCCCATATTCAAGGGTCAGATAGACGTAGATGCCATCGATAAATGGTTAAATCTACTAGAGTGTTATTTTTCTATTCATGATTTTCCCAGTTGGGAAAAGATTATTTTCGCTTTTCTCAAAGTAGCCCCCCACGTCAAGGATTGGTGGGAAACCTACTATGAGCAGAAGGATGAAAGTACAGGCTCACTATTTTCTTCTGTACCCACTTGGAATTCATTCCGGGATGCCATCAAGGAGCAGTACTACCCTGTCAGAAGTTATGAGGATCAATTCATAAAGTGGACCATGCTGCAGTAGGGAAGGGACCAAGACGTGCCGGAGTTTACCAATATTTTCCATACCCTTCGCACAAAGTTGGGTATGAAGGATTCAGAGCAGCATTTGGTACTAAAATGCCACGGCTTCCTGCACAAGTACATCCAGGAAGAAATAGAATTCCTGAACATCTCCTCGCTCGACACGACATACTGATATGTCAT
>APFE030316656.1:30329-49257 GCA_000404065.3 Pinus taeda | reverse complement strand
GTGTGAAGGGTATGGAAAACATTGGTAAACTTTGGCATGTCTTGGTCCCTTCCTTGCTGCAGCGTGGTCCACTTTATGTATTGGCCCTCATAGCTTCTGACAGGGTAGTACTACTCCTTGATGGCAGCCTAGAATGAATTCCAAGTGGGTGAAACTGATAAAAGTGACGTTGTACTTTCATCCTTCTGCTCACAATAGCTTTTCCACTAGTCTTTGACATGGGGGGCAGCTTTGAGAAGAGAGAAAGTAATCTTTTCCCGATCAGAAAAATCATGAACTCAAAAATACACTTCTAGTAGATTTAACCATTTATCTACTGCTTCTGCATCTATCTGACCCTCAAATATGGGAATGTCAAAGTTAACTTGTACCTTAAAGGGTGTGGCACTTCCAGAGTAGCTGCTGGAGGTAGATGTGCCTCCCTTGGGTAGCTACTGAAGGATCTGGGCAAGGTTGTCCATCATCGCGTTCCTTTGTCGCTCAAGGGCCTCTTCAAGCAAGATTTTGGTAGGATCTCCTGCCCCCTCATATTTCTTTTCATCCACCATGGGAGGCCATCAAGATTTGCGAGGTTGGTGTTACAAAGGTTCGACCAGTTCAAGCCCTAACTCGTGATATCCTGACCTCATTGGGGACATGCAAAGAAAGATAGAGCAAGAGCAGACCACTCTGATACGACTGATCCATATTTAAATAGGAACACAACAAATTACAGATATAACCATACATACATAGATGCAGCAGAAATAATACTTCATTTCATTACTCTAAAATACTGAAATATGCTTGCAAACAGAAATGGAAATAAACTAGCTAGGGTGATGGTAACTTATCTTTGAGAAGAGATGTGGCAACTACATGCCTTTGAGCTATCTTTCAATGAGGCGCGAAGGCCTATTTATTGTTGAGAAATAATGGAAAACCCTAAACATCCAAAAACCTAACCCTAGGAGATGAAGCGCCCAACTATGGGCCTAGTTTTGGGTAAATTGGTACATCAACTTCCCGAGGTCATAACTTTGGCATATGATCTCTGTTTGACACGCACAATACCTTGTTAGAAAGATCTATTTGAGGAATACAACTTTGGGAAGAGAAACATTGGTCCATTGACCCATGTTTCTCCCAGTTTTCCCAAAACAATGTCGTTTAGGGCCTCAAAATGGCTCCGGAAGTTCAGGCCCTGAAAAACAACTAAAAATAGTAAATTGTGCTACAATTACAGAAAGGGACAATGGTGGGGGTCCAAGTGGAATTGGCGGGTCGCCACCAATATCTACTTGGATCAAGTTGACACGCATAATTGTGCAATTCTAGAGCCCAGCAGGTTGCCAGTCAGGATTGTGTAATTTCTGGAGGGAAGGCTAGTTCCCCTCCACAATTGCTCAATTTCTTGAGGGAGATGGCTAGCCTGCAACTGGAACAAGTCTTAAGAAATAACCTGTGAGGGGCATGCAACAAGCTATCATGCACAAGCTGGAAATCTGCTAGAAAACCACTAAAGCTTGAGTACTTGACAATGAAAGATATGCTGTTGAGGATGGTTGGTAGGGAGGCTCCAAAAAAAAGCTAAGGAAACATTTTCGAGGGTATTTGTAGCCGCTACAATATATTTCTCATGGATATATACATGGAGGGAGGGACTCTTGGGCTTCACCTCCGAGTGTCTCTTCATATTCCTAATCTCCTTATTTTCTATTTACAATATTTACATAAATATACTAATCCCAAAGATTAGGTGTCAAAATCCATGCCTTAATGTGAAGGGATGTTGGTGACTCCAAGCATCATTATGAATCTTTCAAACTTTTATCTCCCATGCACTTTGGTGAAGATGTCTATAATCTGCTCATTTGTGAAACAATGGCATAGATGGATTGTCTTGGCCTCAACATGATGTAGAATCACATGGTATATTTTATTGATGTGTTTCATTCAATCATGGAACTTTGGGTTCTTGGCCAACTTCATTGGAGAAGTGTTTTCAGTCATGAGTAGATTTGAATGCACTTGTTTCACCTTCATAATTTCCAGAATTTTGTAGAGCCACAAAAATTCCTTTGTTAGTTGTTGCCACATATTTTTCCTCTATTGTGGAATATATTGGAACTGATTGTTTGAGTGACATCAAGGAAACAACTCCTGATTCAAGACTCATAGAATAACATGAAGTAGATAACCATGTTTCCTTTTCTCCATCGAAGTCTGAATTAGAGCATCCAATCAAGCTAAAGTCTCCCACCTGTGTATACTTGAGTCCAAAGTCTTGAGTTCCCTTAAAGCACTTTAGAAATCCTTTTATAGTAGGTGAATGTCCCTCACAAGGCTTTTGCATAAACCTGGAGAGGGTTCCAACAAAAAATGAAATGTTCAATCTATTAGTTGTCAGGTTGTTGACACTTCCTACAAGTTGTCTATAGTTTGTTTCATCCTCAAATTATTTTCCTTCAATGGATGTGAGCTTTAAGTTTTGTCCCATTGGAGTAGTCAAAGGATTTTACTCATCCATGCCAAACCTATTCAACAATTCTCCAACGTACTTGTTCTGATAGAGGAATACAAACTTTGGATTTTGAGTTACTTCAATACCAAGATAGTAATGAAAAAAGCCCAAGTCAGTCATTTCAAAACCTTTCCTCAACCCCTTCTTTATGGATGAAATGCAGATATCATTGTTCCTTGTCATAAAAATATCATCTACATACACCACAATCTATAAAACATTTTTCCAACTTTCTTGAATAACAAAACTTCATCATCAAGATAATAATGTTTGAAGTTGAGTTTGAGAAGATGCTTAGTTAGATTTTCATACCAAGCTCACAGAGCTTGCTTGAAGCCATACAAGGATTTAACAAGATTGCATACCTTGTGTTCTTTGCCCTTCGTAACAAATCCTTCTGGCTGGGAAATAAAAACATTATCTTTTAGATCTCGATTGAAGAAATAAGTTTTTACATTCATTTGTTGGAATTTCCAACCGTTCTAAGCTACCATGGCAAAGAGTGTCTGAATGGTAGCCCAGTTTGCTATGGGAGAAAAATTATCCTCATAGTTGACCCCATCGTTTTATGAAAAACCCTTGGCCACAAGATTTACTTTGTGCTTGTCAAGTGAAACATCATCTTTATACTTTTTCTTGTAGACTCAGTTGCACCCAATCGGTTGGTTTTCCAATGGAGGATCAACCAACTTCCAAGTGCCATTCTTTATCAAGGCATCATACTCTTCCTACATCACTTTCCATTTGTCATGAGAAGAGGTTACTTTGAAGGAATTTGGTTCAAAATATCTAGATAAGTTGAGTTCACAATCGTAAGAAACATCCATATCAAAATGTGAATCAGAATCATTGACATCACCTCCATTTTGACTAACTAAATTTCTTGTTCCTCACTTTCCAACGTCATGAGGATGAACACTTTCAAGTCTCTTTGTGATCCATTTTGAAGCACCTTTATGAGATGGGCCAAGCTGCTCAGTTAATTGAGTTGGGACTAAACGAAGATTGAATCTCCCAATTTTGACAATCACATCACTCAAATCGTCATCAGGTTGGAGCTTCATGTGGGGGAGATACTGTTTAGAAGAAGATTCCAGAAATTCATCTAGTATAGGAAACCCCCCTTCAAAATGTGGAATCTGATTATCAAATTCTTGAAATGACTTTGCATGTCCGAATCTATCCACGCAATCAAGATTTTGCTCAACAACATTGTCAGACTTGGAAGATTCAAGAAATATCACATCTGTAGTTACTACAAACTTCTTATTAACTTCACCATAGAGATGATATGCTTTGGAGGTATTTGAATACCCCAAGAAAATACACTTATGACTCCTTGCACCAAGTTTGTTTCTTTGTTCCTTTGTTCCAAAAGTGTTTTTATGGAATTTGAAGATTTTAAATTTAAGAATACAAAATACATTATTTTAAAAAAATGAATTTGATTACTAAATAGAAATATAGTTTTCATAAATATGAATTTCGTAATTTCCGTGATAAAATATATCACTCATTTAGTTTTTCATTTTAATTGTAGCATAGAAGTATGATAGAGATTTAGACGTTTTTATCACATTATTTTCAAAGTTTAGAAATATATTTAAAAATGCATCATCCACCTATTCATAATGTTCATTAATTTTCATATTAAGAGTGTATAAATGTTGGAAAATTAGGTGCATGTCCACATTTAGGGTCTCCCACATTTTGTAGTATCAATTTGTGAAGGTAGTGTTTCCGGTGGGTGTGCTTGATTTTTCCATTCTTTTGAAATGTGACAAATCCATATCTAACATAGGATTCATAAAATTCTTCAATTAACTTATAATGAATCTCAAGATGACAAATATTTTCCTTTTATACTCATGTTATGTATCTAGAAATCTTCAGAAAAGCAAAAAAAAAGGTTTGATAATTTTGTCATAAGCATTGGAATATGGCATAGGTGATGTGTTATTTCTCCTTCTTCGTATTTTCTTAAGGTTCATGCTCTACAAAACCAATTACTATGAAACAAAATGGGACCACAAATAGTCAATATGATTATCCTAATTCAAAGGATGTAAAGAGTGTTTAATATTCGCTAATATAAAAGAATACAAGAACAAACCCTTTTTTTCGATCAAATGTAATCGCTTCCTCTCTTCCTTCAGCCTCATTTTGTTGACAAACAGTAGAGTCATTTTGTCTAATTATTAATAATATTATTAGTTGTCATTATAATACTTTTATAATTCAAAAATATGCTTCTCTCAAATATGAGGTTGTAATCATTGCATATACATTTAATAAATTAGAATATGTAAAAAAATAAATAGAATTTTATTGATATGGTGAAGGATTTCATAAAATTTGTTGATAATTTGTAATTACCCAAATATAAATAATTTAATATAAATAAATTTGAGAAAAAAAATCCAAATATTAATACAGTTGTGTGATTTCATATATTTAAATAACCAGAATAGATCCATCTTAACTATGAAATATCATGTCCTTTAGCCTCTTCACCAATTTTCATGGCTAGAGAACATATGATGCTACCCCAAATCAACACTCCCTCTTAGTGAGGAATGTGCTCTAGTAATACTCCACACTAATCATCACTTTGATTATACGGCACCGGTACCTGTGCTGTTGCTAAGCCTCCCCGCCCAACATCCTCTGCACTGTTGCATCCTTTACTGCTACCCATGGCTCTATCACTACCACTGCTACATCCATACTGTAACTCCCTCTACATTAGTGCTGTTATTGGTCCTTATTCCTAACACAACATCTACAATACAACTCCCTCTGTATCTGTGTTTCTGCTTGGTAAGGATGTCTACCACTTGTTCTCCTGTAGGAGTGTGGCTCAACTGTACAACTCCTCGTTGGACATAGTCTTTGTTCATAGGCTGAAATTATCTATTTTTACCCCCTTCCTATTACAAAACCACAATCATTAACCTCTTTTTATCTCCATAAACCTCCTCATTCCTGCACTAGTCCAAGAATATTGTCTATTCCTACATAAACTTGATATTTCATGTTTAAGGTTTATTAGGTGCTTAATTAATAATTTTAAATAGATTTTGTACCTTTAATATTTCTTGTAACTTATATTTACCTTCCTAAAGTATTTGATAAGCTAGGTATTAATCATTTTACTAGCTTGATCTAGTGCAGGTAGGTTCCTACACCGCCAACAACTACCCGTTCCGTGATCTCCGCAACAACTCGATCACTTCACACAGACATCTTGGTCCATGTCGTCCAGTTCGGTTGCGGTCATCTAGAGTTGAACTCAAGTGGAGGATAGTCATGGATATGACTGGGGATCCAATCTACGACCAACAAATAGTTCACACCTTATTAGAGCCGTTGGATTAATTTTGTAATTTTCTTTGTTATTTTGTTTAAGCCAAAAGGCTTGATTTGGAACGTCTGTGTAATTTTTGGTGGCATCCGCAGGTCGAAAGGTTGTATAAAATTTAGCCTTCAAATAGAAATAGGTTAGCAAGCGATAGCAATAACAACACAATTATAATTTCTGGTTAATTTTTAATCTCGTTGTCGCCCTTGTTTTGGGTTGGACTTGAACTCAAATGTATATTTGCTGATTGGAATTAATACAAGGAGCTACACCACGATTTTCTCATTCTGCATTTAATTATTCAGTGATATGTTATTAACATGCTAAAGGTTTTCGTTTCCTAAAATGGGAAACGGGTTGGTTGCCTAGGGCCCAACCAACCCAGCTCGTTTACCCTCTTGCTTTCGTTATCTTAAAGGTGTGTTAACTCTGTTTATTTGTAGAAGCATGGTTTGAATCTTAATTTCATTCTTACTTATAAATTATGATTTATCTCATTAAAACAGTCAAAGTGTGAATGGATTCGTTGTGTGAAAGTTAAGTTGAATTAGTTTACTCCCTGTAATTTCCTTTCTGGTTTTCTTTCACTTGGATCGTGTAGTTAAGATTATCCCTGCACCAGTGCATGTAGGATTTTGCACTCTAATTTGCTAGTTTATTTATAGCAAGTGTTTTATTCTTTTCCCTTTTTGTGATTTAATATGTTTATGCAAACTAAGCGTTCATCATCAGAATGAAGCGTTTCTAATATTAAAGGTTAAACTTCTCAAGATTAAATATGAATTCATGAGATAAGAAAAGAACATTGTTGAAATATCTTAAATTATGACTGCACCTCGCGGTGTAAGGAAAAGGATTAAAAGTAATCTAAAATATTATAGTGAACCATTTCGAGTTATATTTGATTGCATGCAAAACCCTTTGACTGAAAAAGGTCTGCTTTAACTTTTGAAGATTGTTTTCATATTAAAAGTTTATTTCTATTCGCAAGATTCAGATGATTAAAGCATTCTTTTTCGTGTGCAAGTTATTTCTTTTTTTTGATAAGTAAGAGAAGAATCTTATATTAATCTAACCAAAATTACATAGTTTACAAAGTGTCCCAGTCAGCAGAAATGGCAGAAAACCAAGGACTGAGGCCCACAAAAACTCTATAGGCATCACACCGGGGGTCCACAAAGGGATCCATAGTGGACCACTCTGCACCCAACAAACGGACCCGATAACAACTATAGATTGAGTCCACTAAACAATTTCACGTCTGGAAGTCTCGAGCAACAAGCACGAACCAATCCCTGTCGTTGATTACTCAACCCCGATCCAATGACCATCGTGGATATCGGGCAGACGAGAAGCTCAGGGGTTAACCATTCGATGAAGGCAATTTTCTCTCACCTCTCATTGTAATGTGTCACACAATAAGTGGAATCAGAGGCACATTACAAAGAACCAGATACCATTCTTGTCCCGCCCGATATACCATTTATGGTTTTGTGTTCGAAGTTTCACGGGAAAACCAGAATGCTCAGTCACCAAGCGAAGACTATCCAACCACTCCCGCAGACATTTCTGAGCCTTCTGCCTGGAGTCTCCATCAAAAACCCGTTGAGCCAAAGGTAAAAAGGAAACTAGGTCTGTGGTGTTGCCCGATTTGTTACCTTCATCATACAACCGAAAGTGATTAGAGTTGTGGAGAGTAGCCAAAACGAAAAATTGTAGATGAATTAGGTGATACCATCCTCTCGCCTATCTCCTGAATCCCTTCGATCAGTTCTGTTCATCCACAGTTTCATATCTTTGGTTGCCAGGTAGAAACAGTCCTCTTGCAGTTTTCCAATAGGTAACGAATCCAAGGCATGCCGAGAATCTGTGTCCTTATTGGTCACTCCTTCGTTGGCCAACCGATCCGCTAACATATTTTCCTTCCTTTTGACATGAACAAATCTTATCATTTTAAGGGTTTGCAAATGAGAGTGGATACAGTAGAAAACCTGCAGTAGCTTCCAATGCTTCAACACTTTATCTGGCGAAGTTCCACTGTTTATTTTTTTGGCTGCTCTAATGATCAATTCCGAATCTGCTTCAATGATAGCATTCTATAAATTTGCCTCCACCGGGATCTCCAAGCATTTTTCTAATGCCAGGAGTTCAACCATTTTATTGGTACCCTTTCCCAAGTGGCCATGGAAGATGTATTTTATTTGCCCTTGTTGATCTCTTATGGCACCCCCAAAGCCAGTTACCCCTGGATTACCCTTAGAAGCTCCATCAATGTTTACCTTGAAGAAGCCTTGTGGAGGGGGCTTCCAACTACTGGCCCATGTATTTATTGTTCTCACTCCCTTTATTATTCCTTGAGGACTGATGTACTGTAGTATGAAATTGAGTATAATATTCTCCTTGTGAGGTAGAGGAGGATCCTCGGGAATTGACCTCAAAAGGCTTTTAACTGTGTCTTTAAGATGTTTCAGAATTTGATTGATTATGTGGTGGGGTTTGCTAGCTTTATCTTTAAAGATCCTCTTATTACTCTCTTTCCAAACATTCCAAATGAAAAATCCTGGTACTAGCATCCAAGCTTTGTTGATGATTTCATTCTTTGAAAAGTCCTTCCTCCAGTTTTTCAATGTGTTGGATATGTTGAGACTGTCCCTATCGGTTTTTATGAATATTGAGGCCACCCAGTTCCACACCTTAGCAGAGAAAGGGCAGAGGTTGAGAAGGTGTTCAATTGTTTCCTCATGTGAGCCATAGAGGTGACATTTAGAAGGGCCAATGAAGCCTTTGTTTAGTAGGTTTTCTCAAATTAGGATCTTTCTTTGATGCACAAGCCAGATGAATAACTTTATTTTCATCCAGTGAGGAGTTTGCCAAAGCTCCTTCTAGACTTGTTCAATATTCACAAAATCAAAACCTGTGACTGCCTGTTTCGCCTCTTTGAGGTTAAAATTACCTTCATTGTTCTTCCCCCATCTTAGTTGGTCAGGTGAGGAGGAAACCGGAATCTGCCTATGCTCTAAGTCATGGGTAATAGCATCTGCCTTGGCCTTCAAAGGACTCTCATCACTGTAACCTAGTTCCTTCCATTTTCTCCATTTTACATTATTACTTCCCTGGTCCCAGAAATCTTTTACCAATAACAGACCTTTTCTCTCTATGTCTCTCCTAAGGGCTGCTAGGCCATTCATGTTTAGAATGGGTTCCTGTTGCTAGCTGTCCTCCCAAAATCGATCATGGTCCCCTGCTCGGATTTCCCAGAAACAGTGTTGCGGAACAATTCTTTTATTCACCCAAGCAAGTTTCCAAATGTGTGAGCCCCTAATCTATCCTGACATTCTGATATGATTCTTCCCCTGCCAATCCTTGGCATAATTTTGTTTCCAAAGCTTGGCCTAGGGGGCATTCGGCTCCTTGATCCATCTCCACCAAAGCATAGCTCCCAAAAATTTTCTGAGAGTTTCCGGGTCATGCAGCCCCAAGCCGCCATGGATTTTGGGTCTACAGAGCTTGTCCCAAGCCACTACAGCCCACTTCTCTTTCTCCTCCACTTTGCCCCACAGAAAGTCCCTTTGTATGCTCCTTATCTACTGCTTAATACCTTGAGGAGCAAGGAGAGCTACAAACATGAAAATGGGAATGGCCTGTAGGACCACCTGTGTGAGCACAAGTCACCCTGCTAAGTTTAAGTTTCTGCATGTCCATTTTCTGATCTTGTCCTGAAGTTTATTTAAAATTGATTCCCATATTTTCTTACATAGAGGTTTGTCAGTAAGAGGAATGCCAAGATATTTGGATGGTAACTGTTCCCTTTGAAAACCAAGAATCGTGGTAATGTTTCTTTGTATAGCAATATTGGTATTAAAGAAAAAAAACTTTGGACTTGTTGAGGCTTACCTCTGTTCTTGCTGCCATAGAAAAGTTGTTTGGGATTTTTTTTGATTGCCCTTGCTTCCCTAACTGTGGGTATGCCTTACAACATAGTATCATCCACAAATTGTTCATGAGTGTTAGCTTCTCCATCCAGGGTGAGCTTGATACCCTAAATTTGACCTTCAACATTTTCCATTTTGATTGCCCTACCTAGCCCTTCCATCATGAGGACAAAGAGGAAAGGTGAGAGCGGATCTCCTTGTCTGAGCCCTCTAGAAGGTGTGAAGGAACTTGAAGGAGCTCCATTAACCAGAATGGAGAAGCTGGTTGTGGTAACTAGTGCCATAACCCATCTGGTCCAGTTTTGGTGAAAGCCATAGGCTTTTAGAATAGCTTTGATATAAGACCGACTAAGTTTGTCATAGGCTTTCGCAAGGTCCAATTGAATGATCATATCTTCTTGCTTGTTTCATTTAAGAGACTGTACGACCTCATGTGCTTGGATGATGTTGTTGAGAATTTGTCTTCCTTCCACATAGCCTGTTTGCTCTTCCGAGATGAGGGAAGGTAGCAGGGGCTTGAGTCTATTAGCTATCAATTTGGAGATGATTTTATACACCACATTGCATAACGCTATGGGTCAAAATCCATCTAGAGTCATAGCATTTTCCTTTTTGGGGATTAAAGCTATGAAGGAAGTGTTCAGTGCTTTCAGAACCTTTTTGGATTTTCTCGATTCTTCCACAACCTCGAGGATGTCCTCCTTGACTGTATTCCAACAGGCTTTGAAGAAGTCTACATTAAATCCATCTGGGCCTAGTGCTTTTCGACTTTGTATTTCCTTAATCACCTCACTGACCTCCTCTTCCGAGACCGGTCTGTTGAGATTGTGGTTGTCCTCTCTGGTGACCAACTTTGGAATATACTGGGTGAATTGATCAATGAATCTAGATCTATCCTCCAGTGGCTCCTTTTCAATATTGAAGAAGTGTTGAACTAGACTCGATTCCATGTCCATGTGAGAGATAATCTCAATACCTTGAGAATCCTTAATTTTTGTGATTATATTGTGTGCCCTATGTGCCATAATGGATTTTTGGAAGAATTTTGTATTTCTTTCTCCCTCTTTGATCCATTGAATCCTAGATTTCTGTCTCCAGAAAATTTCCTCTTGTAGACAACGATCCTCCCATTCTTCCTACAGAGAGTTAGTTAGTTTTTGTCTCTCTTCATTGAAGCCATCTGTGATATTAATCTGATTGATTTCCTATATTTTTTGCTCAGTTTCTATTATGGCCTTGAGGATATCACCAAATTCCTTTTTGTTCCAAGCTTTAAGTTTGGATTTAATATGTCTGAGTCTCTCCTGGAGCATGAAAATTTTGGTACCCTGATTATTTAACTCCTCTTTCCACAATTTGTCAATGTTACTGGTGAATTTGGGGTGAGAGAGCGAGGCATTTTCAAATCTAAAGGGCCTGTTTCTCGGAGTGCCCATAAAGGTGGCTTCTAGCTGTACTGGCCAGTGATCCGAACCTCCAAAGGGAATAATGGAAGCGGTGATGGTTGGTCCTATGAGGAGGAGATCCTCAGAAATAATAAATCGGTCAATTTTGGAAGCCACTTGAGAAGCCCCTCCCCTTTTATTGTTCCAAGTGAAGGTTCCATTTATAATATCATTATTCACTAGTCCCATGTTCCTAATGAAATCTTGAAAGGCTTCAGAGTCTCTGCCTAGATGTCTAGTGCCTCCTTTTTCTTCTGAGAGAGATCTTATCATATTGAAATCACCTACAACTATCCAAGGGATATTGGGATGTCTTGCTCTTAGACCTTCCAGGGAGGTAAGAAGCTTGAGTTTATTTTCTTGCTTCTGAGGCAAATAAACATGTGTTATCATGTAAGTCTCCTTATCACCTACAGGACTACACACCAAAGATAGATAGTTCATGGATGCTTCAGCATTCAGGATTCCAAATTTTTGTGGATCCCACATCGTTAGAATCCCCCCTGCTGAGTTATTTGACTTAACCTCTAAATACTCATACTTGATTAACCATTTATTATGAATTTCTCTTATTTTATCCATTGAACATTTAGTCTCCTGAATAAAGACCATGTCTGGTTTTTCTTCTTTTATTCTGTTACTCAGATTCCTTCGTTTCCTTCTACTACCTATACCTCTAATGTTCCATGTTTTAAGCTTCATTAAGAAAGTTTAGTAAAGGAATAGCTCGTAAGATCTTTCATCTTACCTAAATTAATCAGTAGTTTTCCACATTCATTTAGGAGTTCATTCTGTCTTTTCCTTCCTCTTTTCCTTCCTGAATTCTTTGGAGATTGTGCTTGTGAGTTCTCCATCATTTTGACCCCAATTTGCTCTTGTCTTTCGTGGTTTCTCTTGACAGAAGTTCCCTTCAATTGCACCCTCCATAGAAGGAGCTATTGAAGTCAATAATAGTCTTGTTTTGGCAATGAGTCCACTCCTTTGTTCTTTCCTTGTTTCAGAAATAGTTCTAGATCTAGATTTTCCCTGTCTAGAATCTCTTGTAGTTCATGGTCCTCCGTTCCTGCCTCACTTGGAGTCATCTCATGGTCCTTACTGATCTCCATGTAGCTTGGTATATTGTCCTTATGTTGGTTGTTTATTATGATATCCTCCATTTCAGCTTCCGTTTCCTGCTCCTTAAATGTGTTCTCCCTATCCTGGACTGTCTCCACGTTCTCCTCTACTTCCTCTAAGATTTTGAAACTGTTGTGTCTTGTATTGTTGTCTTCACTACTTTTCTTTTGTGGCCATTTACCCCCTTTCCCTTTGGCCCCAACCCTGGTAAAACCTTCATGATCTCTATCCAAAGAGGTTTTCCCATTGCCTTCCATATTGTTTGTTTGGCAGTCTCTGAATAGATGGCCGTGTTCATGACATTTGCGGCACTTGAAAGGTATGTGCTCATAGTCCACTGTTGCACCCATTCTTCATCATATACCAATAAAATTATTGCTTTCAGAAGGGCTCCAAATAGATCCATTTCCACACATATTCGGGCGAAGGAGGTATATTTACCTTTGAGAGTTGCCTATGATATCTTCAGAAAAGGCCCCAACTTGTTGCCTATGGTTTTCAAAGATTCTGGTAGCCAGTAATCCAGAGGTAGTGAGTATAGTCTAATCCAAACTGGTATGGATGTAAATGTTTCATGTTCCGGGACAAAGTTCATCATCCATGGCCGCATGTAGAGTCCCGCCGCAGCATAGAAATAAGGCCCCCCTTCAAACACTCTGTCTTTGTCCTCTAGGTTTGTGAACACCACCATGACGAAGCCCTTAGAACCCAAATGTAAATATATTTCTCCCTTTGGCTTCCAATGGCTCCTAATCCAGATATGTAATGCCCTCTCCTTTTACCATAACCCCTCGATTTGGGTTTGCAAACTTCTGTAGTTCTTGTGGAAGTCATTTTTTTGATACCGCCTCCCTTCTCCTTTCTTTACTTGTTTCTTGTTGATTCCCTTCCTGATCCTAGGATTTGTTTCTTCCAACTATCTCCTTGCCTTTTGCTTCTGGAATCTTTTCTGACGGTTTTTTCAAATGCTTCCCTCCTGCTTTCTTGCATCCCTCTGTGACTGCCTTATTGTAGGAGCGAGTGGCACTCCCCCCTGTGCGTCCCACCATGGAACCCTAATGTAAAATCCTAGCATCAAATTTGATCCTCGCTCAAGTTGCAAACCCCTCGAGTAAAAGTGTTAATTATTCTCGTGTGCAAGTTATTTTAGATTCTACTCGCATTTGCATTTTTTTTGTAGTTAACACACTATTTTATTTTTCCCAAAAGTAAATGGGATACTTGGTGTAAGAAGCTTTATTTTGGTACAAGGACAAATGTCTTGTTACAGGAAAAGTGTGCTCCATGCCTCGAGGCTTAAATCCCCTACATGAAGACATAAGTCTTTAGTATAAGTGCAAAGTATACTTCTCCTAGTTTTGGAAATGAGCTTACTGCATTTTTTTGTAGTAACCAGAGAGATGGCGGTAGGTGATGCTACCTCCGGTGTCCTGTACAACTTATTTCCCAAAGTAACAATAACAACACGAGGCCTTGATTCATACACATCATGTCGCTTCCACAAGTATTGTTGGCCTAATAATACATCACAAACATCAAGGGGAGCAACGTCAGATAATACCTCATCTGTGAAGGGTTTGATGTTGTATGGAAGGTGACACTACTGGCTCACATGAAGATCACTTCCTTTGTGAAGCCACCTGATGGTGTATGATTGTCAATGTGTTGTGGTCAGTAAGCCCAATAGCTTCATGACCTCTACCGAAATGAGTTTCTTTTGGCTCCCTTTGTCGACAATGAACTATAGTAGGGAGCCCTTTACCCACATCTGGGAGTGGGAATGATCCGAATTGGATCCTAAAGAACTCTCTAAGTTTTTATAACTCTGTAAAATTGATGCCAAAGTTTCAAAGTCTTACAAAGGTCGAGCTTATCGTAAATATCCTCGAATAGTTGTAATTTTTGAGCAGCGTCGAGCAACGAGGATCCTTAGTCAAGCACACAGACTGTTGGCCCATGGTAACGTGCGTTTCCACGAAAAAACAAAATGGGAAGTATTTTTGAAAAATGGGGGAGGTTTCTGATAGCAAACCCCTTAGAGAAGAAAAAACCCTGAGATACCCAGACCCGAAAAGTCATAAAACCGTACAGAATTCACCGATCCCTTCAGAAGCGAGTCCCACACAAAAGCCGACAAGATATCGGAAGGGCTTCGAGTGGTAAGCGGTTTCGACCGAGTCCTGCTCGATGCCACACACTGGGTGCCACGTGTCTGGTGGAAGAGAGAGAAAACCACTCACATCGGATAGGTAAATGTCATGCTACTTACCAGCCCGATATGGATGGAGACCGTAGGATCTGGAGGCCCCAGATCGACAACAAAAATGAGATCCGATGGATGACTAGATTCAACAGGGTAAATAGGGTGAATTGTATAAAGGTTTGAAGTCTGGCATGAACGATGAGTTGGCAGAGGAATCATGTTCATGGGCATTCTGGGAGTTAAACAGAAATAATGGCAGTTCAAACATTTCCAAGAGAACTGACACTCAGTTCGTTATGAAACTTGTGGTGACCTCCTTGTAACGCGTTACATAGTGATGATGACGCAGAATAGAGGAATTCAAATGGACAGAGGCAAGAGAACCAGAAAGATGGGAAGCGGAAATGAAAAGTTAGAAAGTAGATTGGCTTTAAAGCCACAAACTGAAAGAAACAAAGCAAGCAGTGAGAAAAGTGAGTTAAGAAAGCTAAGAGTAGAGAACAGAGGGAAGAAGCTGAGCTAACCTGAAGGCAACATTGAGCTAGACAGAGCTAGAGAGAGTCAAAGAGTCTGTTTACTCTAGAGAAGGTTTGAGAGGTTCAAGTGAACTCCTCTGTACATGCCTATCATGTATGAGTCTCAGATTGGGCTCATACTACTGTGACCAATAGAGGTCAAGTTTAAGTAACGAGGGTGTGTGTACTCTAGAGACTTGGGGTATCCAAGTCCAGTCCTACTAATTTATATCTGTTGAGACAGACTGAAATTGAGCTCACTATTGTAAAAACTCTACTTTGAAAACATAATAGAGAGGTCACTACTGAATGCTGGACCAGGAGGCGTAGCCCAGGAGCATTGGGTGAACTCCTTATTAAACTTGTTGTGTTACATGTTTGACTGTTATGTTTTCTCTAACTGCTTCAGTGTCTATGTATTTCGCAAGATTATCGATCCGTTGCATAAAGTAACATAGGCACATCCATGCACATGAGTCTGTAATACCTTTAATTCTTTGTCTTGGATAAATTCCAGATCAAGTGGTATGAGAGCTCTATGTTACTAAGGTTAGACAAGCTTGTGCTGGATTTTGTTGTTCAATGCTAACTAGATCAAAGCTTAAATTAGGAGAAGGAGAGTTGGTTGAAACTAACCCAGAAATTGGAAAAGTCTATCCTAAGAGGAAAATGTTAGAAGAAAACCCCTTGGAATCAGACTCCCAGTTCATGGATGGTTTCATGACCATGAGAGCCATGGTAGAGGAAATGTATAGAGAATTTAAGAAAGGTAGAGAGAAAGATTCATCAAACTCCAAACGAGATAAAGGAGCAAAAGAATCTCCCCTCCATGACCACTCTAAAGGTAAAGGGAAAGAAGAAAAGCTTCCCACGCCTCCTCGTAGCCCTAAAAACAAAAAGAATACATCTTAGATTAAATTAGATGTTAAATTTGATTTACCAATATATGATGGAGAGTTGAATGCAGAGAAGCTGGATAATTGGATTAGACAGATTGATGTTTATTGCAGAGTGTAGAGCATTGATTCAGACACTAGTAAGATTCAACTATCCAGCCTACGCCTTGGAGTCACTGCCTTGGTATGGTGGGAAGGTAGGACACAAGCTGACATGAAGAAGCATGGTAAAATTCTTTTTGTTTGGAGTGAATTTGTTTCTGCAATTAAAAAACAGTTCTATCCACTAGCTTATATGCAGCAAGCCATGATGAGTTGGCAAACTCTTCAACAATTAAAAGGGAAAAGTGTACAAAGTTACACCCAAGAATTTAGGAAAAGAGCTTTGATTCTAAGAATTTCTTTAGACTCACCTGAAACTTTTCTAAAGTATATAGGTGGTCTACACAACTACTTAAGGCACACTATTCTCATGTTTAATCCCACTAGCATAGATGAGGTATCTGTTCAAGCTATACATCTAGAGACTAGAGGTAAGAATGTGAACCCAGAAGTTGGGGGATCATCAAAACCCACTGCAAGCAAGAATAAGGAGAAAATAAAACAGAGATGGAAAGAGAAGAAGGGAAATATTGTACAAAAGACAAAATCTTCATGCACTCACTGTAAGAAGGATGGGCATGATGATGAACACTACTAGATTCTACATCTAGAGCTGAAACCAAAGAAGTATGATGGCAAGAAGAAGAAGATTTTTGTAGCTATTCAAAAGGATTTGGGGTCAGATTCAGGAGATGAAACAACAATTGCAGCCACAGGTATAAAAGGTAAAAATTCTAAAGCATCTACAAGAATAAAAGACATGAGATTTTTCATATTCGAGTTGTTTCCAAGCATCAAAAGATTGATACTTTGTTTGATAGTGGCTCACAAGTAAATTTAATTTCTGAAGCAATTGTAAAGAAGTTGGGATTACTAACCACACCTCATAAAAATCCATATCCATTAGGTTGGTTATGTGATAAAACACAACTATAAGTGACTAGACAATGTAAACTTCGGTTTTCTTTTGGGTCAGCATTTGTAGATGAGGTTGAGTTAGATATTGTTCCCTTGGATATATGTGGAATTGTTTTAGGAAGTCCTTACTTGTATGATAGAAAAGCTATTTTCTATAGAGCTGAAAACAAGTATCAACTTGTTAAAGATGGAATCGAATATATTCTAAGAGCTCATAAACTCAAGAAAAATTATACTTTCATAAACTCATGGCAGATGAAAAGAATTGTAAATTCATGGAAACAATTTTTACTGATGGTTGTAAAGGAAAAGAAACCTGACAAAACCAATGTATTTGAGGGCTGTAATGCTAAACAACAAGCTTATTTAGAAAAATTCATTTCAGAATATGATATACTATTTCAAGAACCTAAAGGTCTGCCACCCAAAAAGGAAATTGTACATGATATTAATTTGCAGAAAGATGCTCCATTGTGTAACATCGGAATGTACAGGTTGTCCACTTTAGAGAATGTAGAAATCAAGAAGAAGGTACAAGAGGTGCTCGAGAAAGGGTTCATAAGACCTAGCACATCGCCTTGTGGGTCTCCAATTGTCTTGGTGAGAAAGAAAGATGGCTCATGGAGAATGTGCATTGATTACCGAGCACTGAATAAGATAATGATAAAAAATCGTTATTCCCTTCCTCGCATAGATGATCTATTAGATCAGTTGAAAGAAACTGTTTATTTTTCCAAGTTGGACTTGCATAGTGGTTATCATCAGGTTAGATTTGCAGAGCAAGATGAATGGAAGACTTCTTTCAAAACAAAGCAAGGATTTATGAGTGGTTGGTTATGCCTTTTGGCTTAACTAATGCTCCTGCTACTTTCATGAGAATAATGAATGATGTACTCAGACCTTTTATTGATCATTTTGTCATTGTATATTTGGATAACATTCTTATATTTAGTAAAACATGGGAAGAAAATTTAAAGCATGTCAAGAAGACTCTAGATGTTTTGAAAAAAGAGAATCTTTATGTTAAGCTCTCAAAATGTGAATTTGGAAAAACATCTTTGAATTATTTGGGTCATATTGTAGGGGGTGGTGAATTGAAGATAGATCCCTCTGAGGTTGCAATCATTGTAAACTGGCCTAAACCCAAATCTACTAAAGAAGTTAGAAGCTTCTTAGGAGCAGCACATTATTGGAGAAAGTTTATAATCCGGATCTTGGGAGGAGGCCCCCAAGATCTGAAAGATTGAAATGGATCTTGGGGGGAGAGACCCTCCAAAATCTGAAAACTTGAATTTCCAGAAGAAAAATAGGAGAATGCCCAATAAAAAAAACCACAAAGAAACTTTTTATTAAAACCGATAATAACTGTAAAGGCTACATTGTGGCGGACAATCAGTCCTTTTACAAAATGTGACTTGTTAATTAAATTATTTCTCAGTTACAATACCATGGATCAATTCCATGTGTGAATGAATACCATGAGTGGATTTCACAATACCACGGGCCAATTCCATGGGTGAATGAATACCATGGGTGGATGTCACAATACCATGGGCCATTACCATGGGTGAATGAATAGCATGGGTGGATGTCACTTACAATACCATGGGTAAATTCCATGGGTCAATGAATAATATGGGTTGACGAGTACCGTGGGTTGATGCCATTTCGGATCATTCCTCCCTCCTTAAGAAGCAATGGTCCCCATTGCGTAAAGTTCCCTCCTGTGAAGCCTTTGTTGAATATGAAGAGCCATTTAAGATAAGGGTTTTATGTGGTTAACCCATAACCATGATGAACGAAGATCCGAGGATAGAGATACCCTGTAATGCTTGTGTCCAACTATGATTATGACAGTGTGTGGCTTAGCAAATGGACTTCGATGAAGTGTGGGTTTGTGGATGAACCATAACCATGATAAACGAAGATCCGAGGAT
>APFE030316656.1:12468-26584 GCA_000404065.3 Pinus taeda | reverse complement strand
GGCTGAAAATAGTGAGCCTGTGCTTTCATCCTTCTGCTCGCAGTAAGTTTCCCACCAGTCCTTGACGTGGGGGGCTGCTTTGAGAAGAGCGAAAACAATCTTTTCCCGACTTGAAAATTCATGAACAGAAAAATATCCTTCTATTAGATTTAACCATTTATCTACAGCATCTGCATCTATTTTACCCTCGAAGATGGGGATTTCAAAATTAACTTGTACCTTAAAGGGCGTGGCATTTCCAGAGTAGCTGCTGGAAGCCGATGCGTCACTTCTGGGTAGCCGCTGAAGGATCTGCGCAAACCTGTCCATCATCGCGTTCCGTTTTCGCTCGAGGGCTTCTTCCAGCAAGATTTTGATGCAATCTCCTACCCGCTCGTCTTTCTTCTCATTGAACATGGGAGGCCATCGGGATTTGCGAGGTTGGTCTTGCAAAGGATCAACTAGTTCAAGCCCTAACTGCTTATATCCTGACCTCGTTGGGGATCCCTGGTGAACCACTGATCCGCATTTAAACAGGAACGCAACAAAATACAGAGATAACCATATACACAAAGAGGCAACAGAAATAATACTTCATTTCATTAATGGAAAACACTGAAATATGCTTACAAACAGAGTTGAAAATAAACCAGCTAGGGCGATGGTAGCTTATCTCTGAGAAGAGATGTGGTGGCTACATGCCTCCCCACTGTGTTACAATGAGGCTCAAAGGCCTATTTATTGTTGGGAAACAATGGAAAACCCTTAACATTCCAAAACCTAACCCTAGAAGATGAAACGCCAAACTGTGGGCCCTGTTTGGGTAAATTGGTACATTAACTTCCCGGGGTCGTAACTTTGGCATACAATCTCCGTTTGACGCGTACAATAGCTCGTTAGAAAGATCTATCTAAGAAATGCTACTTTGGGAAGGGAAACATCGGTCCATCGACCCATGTTTCCCCCAGCTTTCCCAAAAAACGTCGTTTAGGGCGTCAAAACGGCTCCGGAAGTTCAGAACTGAAAAAATGCTAAAAATAGTAAATTGCGCTACAATTTAGGAAACTGAAGAGTTGAAAGAAACATGCGCAGAATGTGTATGATCATCCTGTTGACAACCTCTATCTAGCCATCAGTTTGAGGATGGAAGGATGTTGACTTAGTGAGTTTGGTGTCGAGCACCGACCAGAGACTGGACCAAAATTTACTGAGACACCTGCTGTCCCGATCTGAGATGATAGACTGTGGGATCCCAAAGTGTACCCACACTCGTTCAAAGAAGAGTTTATCAGTGGCTTCTGTTGTGATATTCTTCTTGCAGGCAGCCATAATGGCCATTTTTGAGAACCTGTCGACGACCACAAAAACACAGTCATTCCCATGCTTAGTGGAAGGAAGGCCTGACATGTAATATATGGAGATGGATTCCCAAGGTCGACTAAGGGTAGGCAGCGGGGCATAGAGGCCTTGCTTCTTGATGGTCGGTTTGGCAATGGCATAGGCAGTGCATGATCTGATGTACTTCCCGACATCCTGTCGAAGATTCAGCCAATAGAAATACTTATGTAGTACTGCCACTGTTTTCTCGACCCCGAAATGTCCAACAGCCCGATTGTAGTGTTCTTCCCAAATCATCTTGGCACGCTCGCTTGAAGGAACACAATGTTGACCCTCCAAGAGTGTCTGGTATGTGTGGCCAAATTCTGGGTTGCTTTTGTAGAGACGTGGCCAATCAGAAGTCTCGTGCCCACAAGAGTTGAGCACAGTGGTTAACGCCATGATCGGTGGTCGACTGAGGCAATCTGCAACATTATTGGTGCTACCCTTCTTATACTTGATATTCAAATGGAACTGTTGCAGGTATGTGGACCACTTCTGATGGCGATGATTTTGCAATTTCCCTTGGGTCTGTATGAATTGCAGGGGTCGATGGTCTGTGTGGATGACCGTTTCCTTCCCCAAAATGTAATGCTTCCATTATCGACAGGCCTGCACAATGGAATACATCTCTTTATCATAAGTGGGATACTTCCAGACTGTGTCTGAAAGTGTTTCACTGTGATATGCCATTGGATGCCCATGTTGAGTAAGGACTGCCCCAATAGCATAATCAGAGGCATCTGTCTCGACCTCAAATGGTTGTTGTAATTTTGGTAACGCGAGCACTGGTGCTGTGCAGAGGCGATCTTTCAACCCTATGAATGCCTTCTGTTGAGATTCATACCAAAAGAATTTGGCTTTCGCTCCTCCCTTGGTGACTTGACTCAAGGGCCAAGTGATATGAGAAAACCGCAACACGAGCCTGCGGTAGAAGTTGGCAAGACCTAGAAAGCTGCGGAGCTCTGTCAGAGTGGTTGGAGATGGCCAATCCCGAATGACTTGGATCTTATCTCTGAGAAGAGATGTGGCAGCTACATGCCTCTTTACTGACTTAAAATGAGGCTCAAGGGCCTTTTTATTATTGAACAATAAGATGAAACCTTAAACAACCAAAACCCTAACCCGAGGAGATGTAACACCAAGAGTTTATGGGCCTCGTTGGGGTGAGTTGGACAACCAACTTCCTGAGGTTGTGACTTGGTCATATTATCTCCGTTTGACGCACATGATAACCCGTTGGAAAGATCTCTCTGAGGACTACGACAAAAAAGGTGATTGTAAACAATATATTACTAGCGGTAGATTTCCAAAAAAACGTTGTTTAGGGCCTCAAAACGGATCCGGAAGTTTAGGACCCGAAAAACTGCCAAAAATAGTAAATTTTGCTACAATTAAGGAAACTAAAAAATTGAAATAAGCAATGGTGGGGGACCAAGTGGAATTGGCGAGTGGCTACCAATATCCATCTGGATCATTCCTCCCCCTTAGGAAGCAATGGTCCCCATTGCGTTGAGTTCCTCCATGAGATGAGGAAACTTCTGCTGAACTTGGTCCTTGGTGAGCCACTTGCCTTGGTGAAGGAGTTGGCCTACCTTGACAACTCAATACAGTTGGATATTCTGCTGGCGAGTGTGCTTGATCTATGTGTCCATGATCCGATCAGTTGCAGCTTGTTCCATGCAATCTGGATTCAACTTTGTGGGTGTGAGCTGCTCTGCAATGTCGGATGTGTCTAGTAATGGTGGAAAGTATGGCTGAAGGCGGTCCACATTGAACACTGGGTGCAGGCCAAGGAATGAGGGAATGTTGAGCTCAAATGCATTATCTCCCACAACCTTGGTAATGGTGTAAGGACCATATTGAAGTGGTTCGAGTTTCTGATAGGCTCCGATAAGGCGTTCCTTTTGCAAATGCAACCAAACTTTGTCGCCCACCTAAAACTTGTGTGGCACCCAATGTTGATCATGTCGCTACTTGTACTTGGCATTTGATTTCTCCAGAATGTCACGGACCTACTGGAAAATATGTTGGATGTGCTCAATGAAGCTATTTTCCTTATCTGTTTTAAATTGGACATGAGCCGAATTTGCGTGAGTAGCTGCAAATGGCATGGCCACATCAATGGGACATAGTGGATGGAATCCCAAGCCCACATGAAAAGGGTTGTGGGCAGTTGAGCTGTGGAGAGCCCGGTTGTAGTTGTGCTGAACACAGGGGAGGCTCTCATCCCATGTGCATGGATGCTTTGAGTTGTATATGTGTAGAATGTGTACGATCATCCTGTTGACAAACTCTGTCTGGCCATTAATTTGAGGATGGAAGGCTATGGACTTAGTGAGTTTGATGTCCAGCATTGACCAGAGACTGGACCAAAATGTACTGAGGAACTTGTTGTCCCGATCTAATATGATAGACTGTGGGATCCCAAAGTGTACCCACACTCATTCAAAGAAGAGTTTAGCAGTGGCTTCTGTTGTGATATTCTTCTTGCAGGCCGCCATAATGGCCATCTTCGAGAACCTGTTGATGACCACCAAAACACAGTTGTTTCCATGCTCAGTGGAAGGAAGGCCTGACATGTAATTCATGGAGATGGACTCCCAAGGTCGACTAGGGGTAGGTAGCGGGGTATAGAGGCCATGCTTCTTGATGGTTGGTTTGGCAATGGCGCAGATAGTGCATGATCTGATGTACTTCCCAACATCTTGTTGAAGATTTAGCTAATAGAAATACTTCTGCAGTACTGCCACTGTTTTCTCAACCCGAAAATGCCCAGCAGCTTGACTGTAGTGTGCTTCCCAAATCATCTTGGCACGCTTGCTTGAAGGAACAAAAAGGTGACCCAAGTGGCATAATAGGGCATCCTGGAGGTGAAAATTTGGAACATGCTGACCCTCCAAGAGTGTCTAGTATGTGTGGCCGAATTCTGGGTTGCTTTTGTAGAGAAGTGGCCAATCAGAAGTCTCGTGCCCACAAGAGTTGAGCATGGTGGTTAACGCCATGATTTGTGGTCAACTGAGGCAATTTGCAACATTATTGGTGCTACCCTTCTTATACTCTATATTCAAATGGAACTGTTGCAGGTATGTGGACCACTTCTGATGGCGATCATTCTGCAATTTCCCCTGGGTCTGTATGAACTGCAAGGGTCGGAGGTCTGTGTGGATGACCGTTTCCTTCCCCAAAATGTAATGCTTCCATTGTCGGCTGGCCTGCACAATGGAATGCATCTCTTTGTCATAAGTGGGATACTTCCGAACTGTGTCTGAAAGTGTCTCATTGTGATATGCCATTGGATGCCCATGTTGAGTAAGGACTGCCCCAATAGCATAGTCAGAGGCATCTGTCTCGACCTCAAATGGTTTTTGCAAGTCTGGTAATGCAAGCATTGGTGCTGAGCAGAGCTGATCTTTCAACTCTGTGAATGCCTTCTGTTGAGATTCAAACCAAAAGAATTTTTCTTTCGCTCCTCCCTTGGTGACTTGACTCAAGGGCCAAGTGATATGAGAAAATCCCAACACGAACCTGCAGTAGAAGTTGGCAAGGCTTAGAAAGCTACGGAGCTCTGTTAGAGTGGTTGGAGATGGCCAATCCCGAATGACTTGGATCTTGGTTGGATCCACATGCATCCCCTGTTCATCAATAATGTATCCCAGGTACTGAACCTGGGTCATGCCAAAAGTGCATTTCTCCAAATTGGGACATAGCTTGTGTTGCCACAGTGTTTGAAGAACCTATCGGATGTGGTGGAGGTGCTCTTCCCAACTCTGGCAGAAGATCAGGATGTCATCCAAGTATACCACTACAAATGAGTTGGTGAATGGCTGCAAGATGTCATTCATTAGCCTCATGAAGGTTGTAGGAGCATTCGTCAATCCAAAAGGCATAACCAACCATTCGAAAAGGCCTTCCTTAGCTTTGAAGGTAGTCTTCCACACATCAGAGGGTTCGATTGATACCTGGTGATATCCTGACTTCAAATCAATCTTGTTGAAATATTTTGCCCCCTTCAGTTGGTCCAAGAGGTCATCAATTCATGGGATCGGGTGCCTATTATGAAAAATGATCTTGTTCAGTGTCTGATAGTCAATACAGAGTCTCCAAGTCCCATCCTTCTTCTGTACCAACACAATCAGGCTACCACAGGGCGATGAACTCGGACGGATGTGACCTTTCTGCAGCAGCTCCTAAATCTGCTCTTGATTTCATCATTCTCCAGAACAGAGCACTGATAGATTGGTCCATTGGGTAGCGACGCACTTGGGGTCAGATCGATGGAGTGCTTGACCTGACAGCGCAGAGGAACCCCTGCGGGGGAGGTGAAGATGTCCTCGTACTCCTCCACAACCTTATCCATCTGTAGTTGTCGTACAGAGGGGCCCTATCTGGAGGTCGTGGGCACCGTCTTCTTCTTTCCTTGAGGGCGTATCATCAGGAAAACAAATTTCCCGGTTTTGGAAATGAGATTACTACCTTGTTTTGCAGTGACTAGAGAGATGGTGGTAGCTGGTGCTACCTTCGGTATCCTGTACAACTTATTTCCCAAAGTAACAATAACAACACGTGGCCTTGATTCATGTTGACCCCTGAAACTACATCTCTTCTACACACTTTCCTAGACCTTTTTCCCCTCACCAGTGCCTCATAAGCTATCAAAGATCATTACATATTGATTCTAAAAGTGCATTTAAGTGGTTTTCTAACTATATTTTTGTGTTTGCTATTTGACTTAGATTTTACTCATCAGCCGCGGAATGCAGCCACTTTCCACATCTGACTTGAGATTCCGCAGTTGTTTTTATTGATCTCTAGGTTACAGGTGTTAGCAAGCAAAATGAGGCATGTGGGCAGTTCAAGAATGATCTGGACATGGACCAGGTCCTATTGGTTTAGCCAAATTCGTAGAGGAAAGCCTTGGTCAGATGATGGTCAAACGAGGAGTTCTACAGCAAACAGGTCGTTGTTTTCAACACGTGAAGGGTCCGAGACTGTTCCTAGATCCATGGACTCATTTTGACAGTTGTAGACTGCCTCCACGACGCAAATCCAACAACCAAGTTCTGGTAGATTGAATGATCATGGCAAGCAATAACCTCATGGGTTCTGTCTTTTATGTGTCCGCTGTTGTAGGTGTTAAATAGGGAAAATAGTTATGTAATTTCCTTTATAAATAACGCGTTTGCAAATGCATGTAGCTAGTTTTATATAGATAGTCTTGCTGTTAGTTCATGTATTGTGCTGTGACATTGATCCTGCTATTGTAATGAGAGGATCCTTCCTTTGTTTTGCAATATAACAAGACTCTGTTTTATATGACTCTGTGAGCGTAATTTCGGACTGACAGCATGTTAACCAAGGTCATGCAGAGGGCCACTGCTGGCTGAGGTTTTGTTTCTTTATTTCTGTAAAATTTTTATGTGTTGTTGTCTTATTTCTATTGTAGATATTTCATAGTTTGTTCACCTGTGTATATTTCATATTTTAGTTATGGTGTTAATGTTTCATTCCTGTACATGATTTTCCAAGCATTGTATATTTTTGCTAACACTGATCAGTGTGTTTCAGGATAGGCTAGGCCCTGGTGTTTTCACACAAATTTTTCAATGAATAGTGACATGAGATTGGCCTCTTTGCTGACTTTGTTTTTCTTAGCTTTTCAATTTCAGTTATGCTTTGATTTCAGTCTTATTCATTTGCTGTTGTTTGTTAGTTTAGATATCAAATTCTTCATGTCATTTAACGTTATCTCAAGAGCCATAGCTTAACCCCGAAAAGCTACTTGGCGAGCTATCAGATTATGAGTGAGGTGATTTGATTTTACTTTCATTTCTGCAATTAAATATCAGGGTCTTCATGACATTTGACGTTATCTCTAGAGCCATGGCTTAACCCCGAAAAGATACTTGGCGAGCTATTGGATTATGAGTGAAGTGATTTAATTTTACTTTTATTTATTTTGCAATTAGAAATCAGGTTCTTCATGACATTTGACATTATCTCCAGAGCCATGGCTTAACCCCAAAAAGCTACTTGGCGAGCTATCGGATTATGAGTGAAGTGATTTAATTTTACTTTTATTTCTTTTGCAATTATATATCAGGTTCTTCATGTTATTGACGTTATCTCCAGAGCCATGGCTTAACCCCGAAAAGTTACTTGGCGAGCTATCGGACTATAAGTGAAGTGACTTGATTTTATTTTCATTTGCAAGTATGTAATTTAGATATCAATTCCCCATGTTATTGACATTATCTCCAGAGTCATGGCTTAACCCCGAAAAGCTACTTGGCGATCTCTTGGACTATAAGTGAAGTGAATTGATTTTACTTTTATTAGTTTGCAGTTTTTGATTTGTTTGAGTGCAATAGCTTAACTTTTATTTATGTATTTAGATGAGCAACAGAGATAGTGATTTCATGATCAGTAGTTCATCATTTGTTTGATTTGAATAGCTGCACATTTACATTCTTGTTCAAGTACTAATTTCATCACTAGTATGTTTTGAGATCCTCTGAAGTGTTAAGCTCTAGAAGTTATCATAAAGGACATAATTGCCTTAAAATCTATATCCATACTTGCCTTCTAAAGTATTCTTAAAACTTAGGAATAGGATTTCCATTCGCATTAGGAGAATAACAAAGATAAAACCCCCAAAAACAAAATAAAATTGAAAACAATAAAAAGTAAGAAAGAGGTTGTCTTGCACATATAGTGGGCCACACTTCATTAGTTTATGACTCCCGGATTGCTAAGTAATGTGGCAATTTAGGACATACTAAATTGACTAAACATTTTGGCGCCGTTGCCGGGGAAGTGTAACTAGGTAGCCGATCTCTTACATAAAAAAAGAAGAAGGGAAAATTGATAACTTCTTGAAGTATGCTCTCTTCTTGCACCTAGTGTGATCTGGAGGATCAGAAAAGAGAGTTATTAGTTCAATAATTTCTTGATTATGCTCTCTTCTTGCACCTAGTGTGACCTGGAAGATCCGAAAAAGAATTATTAGGCCGACTTAAAAAATAAAAAATGACATGCATAAAGCAAGAGATTCTAGGGGAAGGTTTATAGCTAGTGCCAAAAGTTTGATTTTCACAACTCCAGCTACTTCAAGGCATAAACAAGATACACCTCCATCTACTCCCAGCCTTAGGATTCCTGGAATTCAAGGAGCAGCAGCCAAATTAGAAGATTCTCCCACACTATCTACTAAATCTGATCTAGGAGAAGAACCTTTCTTCACTTCTACAGGGGAAAATATTGTAATCAAAGAAGTAGAATTACCTGAAGAAGAGGGGAAGGGAGAAACTCTCTCTCATCCACCATTAATAGAAGAACTAGAAGACTCTAAGGAAACTATCATGACATAGGAAGTAGTAGATGGATTTGGAGGAGGGGGTAGAGGTAGAGGAAGAGGAAATAATGGAGGTAACAATGGAGGAGGTAGAGGTAATAATGGGGGAAATAGGGAAGGAGATAACTCATTGGATTCCCTATAGCCAATGAGGAAACTCATACAACAATGAAAAACATTTCACCATCTGTCCTCCCAAACTTTTATGAATTGCGAAGTGAGGATAATGAAACATTTCTATTTGAGTTTGAAGTCTTGTGCCGAACTTATGGCTATATGGAAGACTCTCAAAAACTCAAACTGTTTCCTTCAACATTGAAGGGAGCTTCTTTGAAATGGTCCATGGGATTAGTCACTCAATCCATTAGGACTTGGAATGATATGAAACAAACATTTTTGGATAGATACCTAGATTATTGTATGCCCACCAATCATAAGGATGAGGTATTCAAAATGATGCAAAAAGAAGATGAAAACTTGGAGGATTTACTTCAAAGATTTCAATACAACTTAAAGAGAGCCAAAATGAGTAATTTAGACGAGGAAACCTTGAAATCCCTTCTATTGAAAGCCATTAGAGATGAATGGATACATATTAAACATGATGGGGAAGGGAGACATTTATCAACTTCCACTTCGTGACATAGCAGAACTATGTGTCCATCTCTCAAGTGGAAAATCTAAAATTGGAAAAGGGCCGAGAGATCCTTCTCTTATTAGAGCAAACAAATCTGCAACTAGATCAGTAAGTAGGGCGAAGATTGGCAATATGCTTGATGAATTCAAAACTAATATTCTAGGGAGCCTTAGTGAACAACTAGACACCCTTAAAATACAAAATAAGCAGAAAGTAGAAGTTGATGCCTTGGCCATCTTTTGTCCAAAATGTAGGAAGAAACATGCTCTAAGGGAATGCCCCTTGGATGCAAAAGTTGTAGAAACATGTATGATTTGCTCAGAAAGTCATGAGACCAAGGATTGTACTTCAATTCCTAGGCTCAAAGCTGTCTTTCAGGAAGATCCAAATTCAGTAGAGTTCCTTTGTTTTGTTTCAAGGAGACCTTGGCAGGGGCAACAAAATCAAGGATTTAACAATCCTATGAACTTTCAGCTCCCGCCAAATTGGAATTCTTGGCAACAACCATGGCCCCAACCTCAAAATCCATACCAATCATGGACACAAGGGATGCAAAATACTTATGGGAGATTTGCTCAATTTTATCAATATCCTCCATCTTTTCAAAATCAACAAAATCCAAAACTTCCAAATCAAAACCCACAACTTTCATTGCCATTTCCACAACAACAACCTTCTCAACAAAATCCAAATTCTCAACGCTTGCTTCCATTTCAACGAAAGACAAATCAACTACCAGCCCAGCCATTGCCAAATCCCAACAACCAAAATCCTCAGAATGCTTACATGGTAGAAGGACAACAATTTCATACCTATATGATTGTTTTTCTTAATGATGTTCAACTCAGATCTGGTAGAGTTTTAGAAAAACCTTCTATAGATGTTCAAGAGCAAGATACCTCTGAGGAGGATTCTCTTAAAGTCAATATAGGTTCTGAGGAAGCATCGCTTCAAAACCCAAGCATTCAAAAAGAAAAAGAAAAAGAGTCAACCCCCATAACTCCTATAGTTGAGAAACCTGCATCTTCATCCACACCTCCTTTCCTTGAAAGATTACAAATTGACAAAGGGGTGGAAAAACAATTCTTGTTGCCTGACTATGATTTTCTAGATGAATTAAAGAATGTCTGTATCAAGATTCCCTTACTACAAGCCATTAGAGAGATTCCTATTCTAGCAAAAACAATAAAGGAGTTGAGTCTCAAAAGACCAGGAAGGAAACCAAGAGATACAAGAAGAATCCACCTGGTAGGAAAAATTGCAGATATCATGATGGAAAAAATTACCATGCAGAAGTATGTAGATCCAGGTAGTCCAATTGTCAAGACACATATAAATGGGATAGAAATTCCAAACACATTGATTGACTTAGGGTCTGCTATCAACATTATGAGTAAACAGACTATGGAACAGCTTAAACTTCCTAATCTTCTTTTTACACCTACTTTACTGCAGCTTGCAGATAGATCAATAATCAAACCAGATGGTGTATTAGAAGATATTTCAGTCTCCTTAGATTCTTGGGAATATCCAGTAGATTTTATGATTTTGACTCCCAAGAGTAATCTAGGAGGGCATCCACTTATCTTAGGAAGACCTTGGCTAGCCACAATTAATGCTTTCATTAGTTATAGATCTCGGGACATGTATATTTCTGATGGTAGTTCAACAAAGAAATTCAATTTGTATCCTCCAGGAAAAGCAATTACAGAAGTAGGAGACAATGAATGGGTCGACGATGAGGACTCTATACAACCTGTCTTTACCATTTCTGAGATTACTAAGGATAGTCAAATTCTGAACACATTAGAAAATTTTGAGACATCTTCAAAATATGACCCACACAATTTCAGTTAGATTTTGACATTGAATATTTATCATCAAGACAGATGTCTCTTTACTCTATGGAAGAGTTCAATAGTTCCGCCATTGAGATTTTTCCAGGTAAAACATTGAATATCAACAAAAATTTGGAAAAGTCACAACAGGAAGAACTAACCAAAATCTTGCAAAAACATTCCACTGCATTTGCATGAGAGTATACTGATATGAAGGGTATTGATCCTAATACTTGCATCCATCACATCTACATTGAGGAAAATAGTAGACCAATCAGACAACCTCAAAGAAGGATGAATCCAAACCTTAGGGAGATAGTGAAAGAAGAGCTCCAAAAACTACTCAATGTAAACTTCATTTATCCAATTTCAGATAGCTGATGGGTTTCTCCTTTGGTTATAGTACCTAAAAAGAATGGTAAATGGATGGTATGCATTGATTACAGGGAATTGAACAAAGCAACTTTGAAGGATCACTTTCCTTTGCCTTTTATCGATCAGGTATTAAATACATTGCAGGCAAAAAGTACTTTTCATTTTTGGATGGTTTTAGTGGCTATAATCAAATTCAGGTAGCACCTGAAGATCAAGATAAGACCACATTTACCTGTCCATGTGGGATTTTTGCCTATCGAGTGCTTCCTTTTGGGTTATGTAATGCACCCAGAACATTCCAAAGAGCAGTATTAGGAATTTTTTTTGATCTAATCCATGATTGTGTATAGGTTTATATGGATGATTTTACAGTTTATGGTAAGATGTAAAGAAACGAACCTTTCATTAAGCCATGAAAAATGCTTTATGATGTTTACTGAAGGTATTGTTTTGGGACATCACATTTTAGGGGATGGGATTAAAGTTGATAGATCGAAAGTTGAAGTCATCTCCAAGTTGCCTATTCCAAATTGTCAAAAAGATGTTAGAAGTTTTCTGGGATTTACTGGGTACTATAGAAGATTTATAGAGAACTTCACTAAAATAGCATCTCCACTCTTCAAACTGCTTACAAAAGACTGTGAATTCAAATGGGATTCTGATTGTCAATCAGCCTTTGAAACTTTGAAAACAAGAATATTTGAAGCTCTTATCTTGAGAAAACCAAATTGGAAACTTTCTTTCCATATTTCTATAGATGCTTCTGATACAGCTCTAGGGGTTGAGTTGGGTCAAAAGGATTTAGTTCCTTATGCCATTTACTATACTAGTAAAAATTTAACTCCCATTGAGTTGAATTATACTGTGACTGAAAAAGAGTTCTTAGTTGTTGTTCATGCAATCAATAAGTTTAGACATTGTATAACAGGCTATGAAACTTTTATCCATACTGATCATTCTGCGATTAGATATCTAATGAACAAACCTATTACTAATGGCATAGTTACAAGATGGCTCTTACTTTTATAGGAATTCAATATTACTATGTTGGATAAACCAGGGAAACAAAATACATTAGCTGATTTCTTGTCTAGGATTCAGAATACTAAAGAAGATTCTCCTATAGAGGACAAGTTTCTTGATGAATACTTATTTTCAGTAACTACTAAGACTCCTTGGTATGCAGATATTGCTAACTATTTGGTTACAGGGAAACTACTTCCACATCTATTTCCTAGTGAAAGAAGAAAAATTATTTAGGAGAGTTCAAAATATTAATGGATTTCTAATGAATTTTTTAGAATAGGGCCAGATCTTGTGATCAGGAGATGTGTTAGGGAAGATGAAACGCCTGACATCCTTAAGGCATGTCATGATGAACCATGCGGTAGACACTTTGCTGACAAAATGATAGCCTATAAAATCCTCTCTTTAGGATATCATTGGCCGTCCCTCTTCAAAGATGCAAAACAATATGTTAAAAGGTGTGACAGTTGCCAAAGAGTAGGGAAACCTACCATTTCAAATGAAATGCCATTGCAACCACAGGTACTCATTGAACCCTTTGAAAAATGGGATTTAGATTTCATTGGACCTATTAATCCACCATCTAAGCAAAAGAAGTATATATTGGTTTGTACTGATTATGTTACTAAATAGGTGGAAGCCAAAGCATTAGTGTCTGCTACTGAAAATTTAGTTGTTAATTTTCTTTATGAGGATATTTTTACTTGCTTTGGTGTTCCAAGAGAAATTGTGACAAATCAGGGAAATCAATTCACATCCGACTTGGTGGAGAAGCTGATGGAAGAATACAAAATCAAGCATAGAAGATCTACTCCTTACCATCCGCAAGAAAATGGTCATGTGGAGTCTACAAACAAAGTTCTTGAAAGCATCATCACAAAAACTGTTCATCTACATAGGAGAGATTGGGTAGAAAGGCTTCCTGAAGCCTTGTGGGCCTATAGAACTACATGGAGAAATACAACAGGACATTCTCCCTATGAACTTGTTTATGGGAAAGAAGTCTTGCTCCCCATTGAGTTCCAAGTCAAAACTGTCAAGATGGTAGTTTAGTTGGGTATCGATATATCAGAAGCCCAAAATCATAGAATGGAGCAGTTGAATGAGCTAGATGAGATCAGACAAGAGGCAATTCTAAGAACTGATCTAGTTCAATATCAAAGAGCTAAATGGCATGACAAATACATCAAAGAGAATAAGTTTCAAGAAGGAGATTGGGCATTGCTATTTTATTCCAATTTTAAATATTTTAAAGGAAAATTTCAGACTCATTGGCTTGGGCCATATGAGATTGACAAGATCTTTAGCAATGGAGCGGTAAGAATCAAGACCATTGATGAATATCAAACTCCTCTTATTGTGAATGGCCATAGATTAAAGATTTATCATAAGTCACTCTCAAAAGAGAAATTTGTCAAAATGTTTCAAGATAATTATGAAATAAGGCTGGTGAAGAAAAATCCTTCTTCTCCACCAGCCTAGCCTTTGTTCTTTACAGTTTCTAAAAAAAAAAAAAAAAAAAAAAAAAAA
>APFE030316656.1:0-11966 GCA_000404065.3 Pinus taeda | reverse complement strand
AAAAAAAATTATAAGCCTGAAAACCAATCACTAATTGGCAGTCTTATATAGAAAATGTAGGGTGAAAATCAGGAACACCTGACACCCTATATTTTCCAAAAAAAAAAAAATTCTCTCTCTCTCTCTCTCTCATTTCACAAGTTTTATGACAACCCACTCCATTTCATTCCACTTCATTCCACTCCACTTCATTTCATTTCACTCCATTTCATCTATTTCATTTCATTTCACCAATAAAATTTTTCTTTCATGACCATTTTCATTCAGTTAGTTATCTTCTATCCATCTCCATTCACCCAAATAATTGTTGTGTCAGTTTCTGTAGCTGACACCAGTTTCCACAGCCAGAAGCAGTTTTTGCAGCCACCACTCTGTTTTTCAAAAAAAATTATAGTCAGATGTTAGTTCAACAATCATGAAATCAAATGCAGGTATGAGGACATATTATGAAGACACGAGGCATTCAAAAGCATCAACGAGGAGCAACTGATTGAAGACTAATGAAAAATGGCAAGAATTCCAAGGTATAAGTAGAAATTTATTTCAAATGGCTTTCAAGCACATTTTTACATAGTTATAAACCATATCTCCATTATATGCAATGATTGCGTTGATAACTCCATAACCATTCCACAATCTCTATATGATTCCCCCACGATCCTTGCATTCATTTTTAAACGGCCTCATAATCAAGCCTTTGGTCTTGACTCGTGTTCAGTTATATTTTGATATTCCACCTGTAATTATGGAACGTGGTTGATTTGACTATGACTTCTCTCAACCGCAAAAAATCCGTAGCCGTTTCATAAACGTGCTTGCGTCTACTCTGCAGCCACCCAATTTTAAATACTACCAGATTGACTTTACTCCCCCTACTGTTCTATTGACCTCACGGCTGCATTTCCACCGTGCTCACATAAGCCTTCACCCCATTCTGTTCTCTGTTCCGCTTCATTCCGTGTACCTATTCTCTGATATCTGCTTACAGTCACTGGTCTCCTTCATAAACCCTGTTCATTTCTGTTAATTCAGTCGTCTTACCTCTGCTAAAGCCTCCTCACGCAGAGGAGTTTTAAAGAACAGAAGGAAGGATGGGTCGGTTGTTGAGGGCAGAACCAGAGGGACCCAAATTTATGGAAGGATACCTACAAGTCAAAGACATATTGAAAAAGGCAAAATGGATTCAGTTTATTCAAAAGTTTAAAGGCTACAATAAGGAGGTAACAAAATCTTTTGCGAGGTCTTTTAACGGTATGGAGGTGGAAATTGGGGACCTCAAATTTACAGTGACTGAAGCATCCATAGCAGCTGCTACAGAACTCCCTCAAGAAGGTGAACGCTGGTTCAAGAACAAGAGCATTGGCAAGGAAGCTTGGAGAGTGGTCCTACGTAATCCAGGTATGGATGTCACCATTTTCAAAAAGGGAATTCCTATCCATGCTTTAAAAGAAGAGTGGGCCAGTTTACTATTGGTTATTCAAAAGTTTATCACCTGTGAGGGACATTTTGGATCAATGTACATGTATCATACCCGAATGTTGATGAATTTCCTAGACAACCAGACCCTCAATCTGCCATACTTTTTACTAAACAGTTTGAAAAAGATGTCTGTAACCATCCAAAAGCATCTGGGGGACGTAGAACCACATTTGTATCACCATGGTCTCGTGAAAATCTTGATAGAAAAACAATTAAAAGAGAAAAAGGACACCTGGGAGCAGTTTTTAATTAGAAATTTCTTTGAAGAACCCCAAGAAACCCCTGAAGGCAGTACATTAAAAAGAAGTAGAAGAAAGAGAACAGGTGATAAAACTCAAATCACTCCTACTAACATAGTTGAAAAAACTAGTAGAGAAGAAAGACTGTTTAAAAGGAGGAAGGAAAAGACTGAGGGTAAAAAGCCAACAAAATCAAAAGAGAAAAGAAGCATTGAGGCTGTGCATCAAACCCATTCCTCAGAAGAAGACCATCAAGTATTGTTTGAGAGACTAGTTCACCTTCAGGAACAGTCAGCTTGGCCAAAAAGAAAGGAAAAGAAAAACAGAAGGAAAAAGACCGTAGTCCACAACATGTAAGAAGAAGCACCAGGCTTAAAGGAAAGTGGAGGAAAGCAAAAACAAAAGGACCCCATTTTATTGATTTGGGAGGAGAAACACCTGAACAAACTCCAGTTGGCCGTAGTCCACCTCATTCTCAGCCAAACGTTGAAACTAGTCCTCAAGATGTTGACATGAGTCCTTTTCGACCAGATTTTGAAGTCAATTCTCCTCCACAGCATTTTGGGGACACCCCAAGGAAAACAACACCCAAGATAGATCCAAAGTAGCAAGAGGTGTATGATTACATAGAATCCTTAGAAAGAACAACCACGGGTCCCAACACTTCATCCACTCAGCCTCACACAGCACAAGAAGCTCTAGTCCAATCGTTGAAACAATAAGTCTTTGAGTTGGAGGTTTTAAATAGACATATTAAAAATGAAAATGAAGCATTAAAGGAGAAAAGTAGATTGGACAAGATCATTCATGACAACACTATGTTACATCTGGGACTGTGGCACAAAAAGAATGGGAAATTGAAGAAGAAATGCAAGAAGATAAGTAGAGCACTGATTAATCTCAAATTCAGATGCTTGATGAAGAAGCCCAGGATGTTAGCAGCACCAAGAAAGAGGAGAAGAGGACTGGATTTACTAGCGGAGGTATCAGAACATATGAATTGAAGGAGGGTGATCAAAATTTTGGTTGCATGGGGACATGCAACACCTTCATAGTGGGGGTATGTTGAGTCCCAAACTTGCGTCTTTCCTATACACCTTTCTAGACTTTTTCAATTTACCTGGACCTCCTAAGTCATCAACATCATTGCATATTAATCATAAAAGATAATTTAAAGTGGTTTTTAACTATGTTTTGTGTCTGCTGTTTGAATTAGATTTTTGCTCATTGCACTACGAAATCTTGTCACTTTCCGCAGCTGCTTCAACTTTCTGCAGCCATTTTGTTAAAGTATATATTGTAGGTGTCTTCAGGCAAATCAAGCCACATGGGCAAGTTGGAAATGACATGGATATGGACCGAGTCCTATTGGCTCAGTCGAATTCACCAAAGAAGGCTGTGGTCAAAGGCAGTCAAGCGGTGGTCAACCTAAGAGTCCTACGGTGATAGAACTCCGTTTTCCACCACATGAAGACTTGCGTGGCCATTCCTAAATCTCAGGGGACATATCAACACCTGTGGACTACTCCATAAGCTGAATCCAATAGCCACCGTCCAAAGATTTAATCTTCATGTCAGCCATAATGCTAGATTCCAGGACGTGGTTGTTCACGTGTCTCTTATCAGCGTAGATTGTAGGAAAGTAGTTATGTCATCCTCTGTTATAAATAATGTGTTCTCATATGCATAGAGCTAGCTTTTGTAATGTAATTTTGACTGTTAACGAGCCCATTGTTCCGTGACTTTATTTCTGTGTTATGACTGCATTTTGAATACATGAGAAGACTCTGTTTATAAGCTCAATTCGTGGTTGATAGCTGACTGCCCGAGGTTGTGCAGAGGGCCCCTGTACACACCGAGGTTTTGTTTATTGCTGTATAGTTTCATTCTTTATTTCTTTACGTTCCTTATGCCATAATCATTCACGTGTATATATTGCATTGCTTATGGTATTCACGTTTTATTTCTGTCCATAATTTTACATGCTTTTATAATGTTGTTAACTGATCAGTGTCTTTGTTCCAGATTACAGTAGGTAGACCGAGCATTTGCACATAGTTTTACAATGACTAATGACATGGAAACAGTCTTATCTTTCTGTTGATTTATTTTTCTTAGTTTTTAATTCCATCACTGTTTTGGTTATTTCAGTTCTGTTCATTGGCTTTATTATTTAGTTTAGATATTGAATTGCTCATGTCATTTTCAGTTACCTCCGAAAGCCATAGCGAGACTAATGATGAGGGATTGAAGTATGAGTGTGTAGTTTGATATTAGTTTATTTTTCTGCAAGTTAATTATTGAATTTCTCATGTCATTTTGAGTTACCTCCGAAAGCCTTAGTGAGACTAATGGTGAGGGATTGAAGTATGAGTGTGTAGTTTGATATTAGTTTATTTTTCTACAAGTTAGTTATTGAATTGCTCATGTCATTTTCAGTTACCTCCGAAAGCCATAGCGAGACTAATGGTGAGGGATTGAAATATGAGTGTGTAATTTGATATTAGTTTATTTTCCTGCAAATTAGATGTCAAATTGCTCAAGTTGTTTATGATTACCTCCAAAAGCCATAGCGAGACTAATGGCGAGGGGTCAGAGTATGAATTGATGTAATTTGATTTTAGCTTTACTTTGCTTGCAATTTTTTGGATTTCTTTGAGTACAGTTTCTTTTGTATTTAGACAGCAACAGGGATAATGATTCCATGATCAATAGTTCACTGTTTGTTTGATTAGAATAGTGGCACATTTTCATTTTCTTTTAGGAATTAATTTCATCATTGCATGTTGTAAAACCTTTTTGACAGTTTGAAGTTTAGGAAATCAATATAAAGGACATCGTTGCCTTGAAAATTTATATCCATACTTGTCTTTTAGAATTTCCATCTCACATTAGGAAATCAGCGAAGATAAAAACCCCCAAAACATAAAAATAAAAAATGACAAAAGTAAGAAATAGGTTGTCTTGCACATATAGTGCGCCGCACTTTGTCAGCTTACAAATCCCTGATTGACAATTAAATGCAGCAATTTAGGAAACTCTAAATTTACCAAACAACACCCCTCAAATATGTCATTAGTTGCTCATGGGCTTCGTTGGATTACACTATTAAAAACAATTCAAAGGCATAATGGCCTTTCATAGTTGACAAATTATCCATCGTATGTGAAATCAATGTGTATCATAGGCATGGAGGTTCATTGGTCAAGGATAATGGTTGCAGCCAACCATCCCTTCATTAGATAATTAAGTGGTATGCGATATATAAACCCCATCACATGTGTTGAGAACTCTCACCTAATGTGATAAGTAGGTTGAAATTTATGTTTTCAATTCTTCCAAATGTTCTTGAATCTTAAATAGAATTTTCTTGGCAATAAAAGAGAGAGACATCCAATAGACAAGTATTGCATCTAAGACATTTTTTATTAGAACAAGGAAACCCTATAATTGAGAATTGAAATTTATTGATGGAACCAGAAGGATATTGTCTTGTTTAGCTTGCCGAATAACCAATTCTAGTTTGATATGTTACAATCATTTGACTTAAGATGAAAAGCTAAATACACGACCATAGAATACAAACTGGATGTGGGGAAAGGAATAACTTGTTGCCAAGCAACCAATTTGAAGTAGATAGTGAATTTCCCCTAATTAATGTCTGTGCTTGTAACATAATGGAACAATATGATAATTTTATTTTATACCTTTTCTTCTCTCATTGATCGATTGCAAAATATAAAATGTTGCTGACAAAGAAAATATGGGTTATATCAATTACAATTTACATTAGCAACCCAATTGTACCATTTAAAATTCTGAATTGTTTCTTTCTCTATATATATGTTCTTGACACTTCACCTGCTAACACGAACAACAAGGAAGAAAGGAGGCATCCCTGATGAAGCCCTTTGGTGAGTTTAAATAAATCTGACACAACTTTGTTGGTCAGAAATCATGATAACATAACTAATTGATTTAAAGTCTTCTTCTACCCAGTGATTAAAATAACAAGAAAACCCTACTTGAGTAACCTGATATATAACCAATTAGTTTTATTCCATTATTTAGAGATATTTTATGCTCCTTGTGCTTATATTGTGCACTTTTTCATTTTCCATTCAAGGGCGAGAGAAGTTGTATACATTGACTTGTTGGGAAGTTGTATCTCTTCTTGAGTAAATTTTCTTATCTGTTTGCTATAATTGTTAGTTGAGGGTTTACATTATTTTGCATTACCTGGTCCAAGGACTAATATTAGCATAAATCTAGTTTATAATTTGTTAATAGCAGACATGTATAGTAATTTTTCTTGTTAATACTTAAATGGCAGTTCTTCCTACATTTATGGAGAAAAATTTCTTGAATCTGTATGCTTTCTTGAGTTTTCTAGTGCCATACATTATTCTGCATTACTTGGTTGGACAACCAATTCTCTATAATCCAGTTTAACAGAAATCCCATCCAAAATATATTTGGTTTACACTGGAAAGCGTGCATAGTAATGCATCTTGTTGATCCTTTAATGGAAGTTTGATATGGTTTTGTAACAGAATCTGTTGAATCTATATGTTTTCCTAAGTGATTTTCTTATGTTATTACCCTAGCCTTAATCCCACTTCCTAATGACTAGTAATTTTATTGTATGTTTTTCTCTTCTATTCTCCATGTAATCTTACAAATTATGCAGATTTTATTATTCTATTCCATTGTTTCAACTTTCATTTTGGGTTTATGCTTATGAATATTTGGAGAACTGTCCTTTGTGAATGGCTTAAGGTGTTAGGTCCCTATACTACTAGTCTAACCCCATATTATTATTAGTACAACCCCCTTATTATATTGTTGTGCCTATGTAGTCCCCATATTGTTATTATTGTGCCCCATAGAAGCCCACTATTGTAATTATTGTGCCCTTACATTATTATTGTTATGTCAGCTCTGATTATATTATGACCCCTTAGACTCCTATATATAGAAAGGAGGTCTTGTCATTTGTATCATCCAAGAATTGTTCCTTTGTGTAATTTAAAGGAGGTTTCCCCCTCGAAGAGGTTTATTTCTAAGGCGTTCATCTATCTTTTCTATCTTTTTGTGAGCTGATTTCATAACATTTGGTATCAGAGCTGTGGATTCTAGGGTTTTGCTACTCCAAACAGGTCATCATGGCATTTTCGCTATAACTTTTTCTCTACGAAGTTTCAGAAGCTTTAAAAAACACCCATTTGAGAAGATATTGGCTTGAACCTCGCACCAAAATTTCAGATCTTGTCTTGCTATATTTTTGGATATATGATATGAGGAAGTTAGGGTTTTTAAAGAGTCCCGAATTACATCTTAAACAGGTGACCTCGGGAAAATCGTCATAAATTTCGCTCTAAGCATCATATTGAAATTTCATAAGAATTTACAGAAAGAGGACGGACTGTAGTTTTTTGTGAGTATTTTTTAGATCCGAAGGTCAAAATAATGACATGTGGCACTTCATACAAGTTCGTTATTATGAAAAGGTGTATAATTAGGTCATCTTGGGAGATTGTGTATAACTCTTTCTTGGAGAATCCAATTTTGATTAGACTGGTGGCATTAGAAAGAGGACGTAGAGGACTACTGCAGGTCACGATTTCAGAACTGGAAGATCCAAAATTACATAGTTACATTCGTTTCAAGATCACGCTCCTAAAATCAAGAAAAAGCGAGATGAGGAAATTTGATGGCAACGATCCAATAAATTGGATACTACATATGGAGACATATTTTGATCTAGATGGTGTGTTACTATTAGAAAAGGTATGTATTGCATCTAATTATTTAGAACCGAATCAATTTTTATGGTATAAAGGGCTTTGTTCACATAAACCACTCGTCACGTGGTCAATTTTCACGTAGGAAATGATAGCACATTATGGGGATACAAAGAGAAACACCTTCTTTAGCCAATTGATAAATCTCAAACAAAAGTGTCCAATGGCAAAGCACATTGAGGACTTTCAAAAATTGAATATAAGGGAAAATGATATTCCAAAGAAGCAGATGATTGATGTCTCCATAGGGACTTTAAAGGATAACATTCAACATCAGGTTCATCTTTGGGAACCTGATTCATTGGAGAAGGAAATCAGGTTGGCAAGAAAAGTGGAAAACAAAATTATGGAAACAAGGAATTATACCCGTCACAACTATGAACATGGAAGTGTTGTTTCTCCTAGCCTTCCACAACCTACAAGGGTGACACCACAACAATTGGAAGAAAAAAGAGCAAAAGGACTTTGATACAATTGTGATAACAAATACATTAAAGGTCATGTGTGTGATGAGAAGAAATTATTTTACATTGATTGTGAAGAGGAGGAAGAAAAGGATCAAGAAACATCAAAAGAAGAGGATATACACCAGGAACCAACCCCAGAGAAATAAGAAATGAATCTGACCATATCTTGTAAATCATTGGTAAGAATTACCACTCCTCAAACTCTCAAGATAGAAGGACATATCAAGAAGAAAAAGGTTCAAGAAGTGAAAGATCACATCGAGAAAGAAGAAGTGAATTTGACCATATCTTGTTAATGCATTGGCCAGAATTACCACTCCTCAAATTATCAAGATAGAAGGACATATCAAGAAGAAAAATGTTCAAGAAGTGAAAGATCACATCGAGCATCAAGAAATGAATCTGACCATATCTTGTAATGCATTGGAAGAAGAAATTGCCACTCCTCAAACTCTCAAGATTGAAGGAAAGAGAACATATCAAGAAGTGAAATATCACATTGAGAATCAACAACAAGTTCTCCAACTTTTAAAGGATAAATGCCACTTTGGTGCAGAATTGAATGAAAAACAAAGGAAATCAACATCGCAGTGAAAGAAGTTTTGATGTAGGTGATTGGGTATTTTTACGGCTACATCTCAAGCAACGTATTTATGAGAAGGAATGTTGGCAATACTACATGCACTTAAGAAATGGTGACCTTACCTAATGGGAATACACTTCAAGGTAAAAATGGATCATGATAGTCTTAAATACTTTTTAGAACAAAGATTATCTTTAGAAGAACAGAAAAAATGGGTCACAAATATGTCAGAAATAATCTACAAAAAAGGGAAGAAAAATGTTGTTGCATATGCACTCTCAAGAAAGTATGAGGATGTGGAAGCATTGTTTTGTGCTATTTCTATTATCCAACTAGATTGGATAAACATAACAAGGAATGAATGGAAGAAGGATGAAGAAGTGTGGCCACTCATTCAAAAGTTGCAGAAGATCCCAGTTCAAGCAATATTACTAGAACTTGATGAGGAAGGAAAAATCCTATTGGAACTTGGAGCAGCCGCAGGAAGAAGAACTCGACATCTACGAAATCAATCAACTTTAGAGTATCTCATCAAGTGGAAGAACTTGCCTGCTGAAAATTCCACATGGGAGGACAAGAAATTTATACAAAAGCATCAAGAACTACTCAAGCATTGAGGACAACACTTTTTGAAGGAGAGGGGCATGTTAGGTCCCTATACTACTAGTCTAACCCCTTATTATTATTAGTACAACTCCCTTATTATATTGTTGTGCTCATGTAGTTCCCATATTGTTATTATTTTGCCCCATAGAAGCCCACTATTGTAACTATTGTGCCCTTACATTATTATTGTTATGTCGGCTCTAATTATGTTATGACCCCTTATACTCCTATATATAGAAAGGAGGTCTTGTCATTTGTATCATCCAAGAATTGTTCCTTTGTGTAATGTAAAGGAGGTTGCCCCCTCGAAGAGGCTTATTCTAAGGCGTTCATCTATCTTTTCTATCTTTTTGTGAGCTAATTTCATAACATAAGGAGTTATGCTTTTGTAATTTTCCCATGAGTTTTTTGGCAATATACATTTCTTGGTTTTTTCTAGGTCCTGTGCTTAAATGCACTATATCCTCATTTATTATTGGCGCTAGAAGTTGTTTAATGTTAAAATTTAAATTCCTACTTCTAATATCATTTTATTGTTATCTTATTTTCTAGCTATTGTAAGCATAAAGAATGGTGCAAAAGTGGATCATGTTCATTGATGTCTCCTATTATCCTAATATGGGATGAGGAATCGTTCAATTTGTGCTTCATAGTAGTGTAAAAAAACATGTGTTGCATAGAAAGAAAGAAGTGTAGGGAAGGACTACAAATAACAATGCATACTATATTTCCCTTTTCGAAGGGCTAAAAGAGGCAAAAAATATTGGTGTCAATGATATCACCATACTCACAAATTTAGAGTTAGTTTGCAACCAGTTGAAAGGCACATATCAAGTTCGAATAGACAATCTCAAACCCCTTTACAAAGAAGCCAAAATCTGGAGTTATGAATTTCAATCTTTAAGCATAGATTACCATGCAGACAACAAAGAATTTCCACTCATCTATTGTGTGGAGTTGTCAGTGATGACATAGGATCATCATTTGTTACGCCAGGAGTCATTGAGCAGCAATGAGATAGGTCCCCATTATGGGAATGTGTGTTTGCTGTCATTTTTGTGGGGGCCCTCATGGTATAGTTCTTTCATTAAAGAAGAACCCATTAATGTACTATTTTCCCTCAACATGCAATGATTGGGTTCTCTTGTATTGGTGACAAGTATACGGAAAAATGTGATATATTCCATGTATAGGGAGAACTGTAATATTTGCGTGGTTTGTGAATAAATAATTGAATGCTATTGAGGTTATAAATATTTTCTTTTATGTTATTTTACCGTGTTAGTGATTTGAATTTTCTAATGCATTGAGGCAATTATGTCCATATTTAATGTTTAAATTAGTCAAGGGTCCTAAAAATGTTAACAACATTAATGTGAAAATGCTCTATTTTTGTGAGTTAAAACACAAAACCTGCCAACATCCATTGCCCTATTTCATGTTTTTTATTGGAATTGGAAAAATGCGCTTAAATTATAAGCATTAAAACAATATTAAAAACATTAAATCCATTGATTTTCAAATCCATAAAATTGAATAGAATGTGAGGATTGTGCTATAGATTTAAACCTTGTATTTAAATAATGCACAACCTTTTTGTTGGCATTATGATTCTGGTTTGGCTCTATGGTACAGGTGTTGTACTTGATGGCAACTCACTCTTGTAGCTAATCTCAGTTCAGGCACTCAAAATCATGGAAATTAAGATACCCACAGGTAATCCTAGAAGAAGCCGCGGACCCGCAGGTACGCAGACCAAGGAGTGCGTGCATGTACGCAGGTGATACATTCAGAAGGTGCGGACCCCAGTTTCACTCTCTCCAATGCATAAAAGCGTGTGCACGTGGGAATCTTCATGAATGGTTCATGGTGTTAGCCCGACAGTTTTTGATCAAATGGTTTTTGTCCATGGTATTGCATCCAAAAGTGTTGATCCCAAGTATTGGGTTCATGGTATTGTGTTATTTATGGTTTTGGACCATGGTATTGAGAAGGGCTTGCCTATAAAAAGGAAAGGAGATCTCTTGGCCACACACTTGTGAAATTTGAATATCTTAAGATCTGAAATTTTGGGTGAATGGTTTTTTAAAAGCTAGATCTAAATCAAGGAGATAACTTAAGGTGAATCTATTGACATGTCGTGATCTCTCAGCTGCATGAACAGATCTGTGGATCTGACTGACTGTGGTACATTGGAGGACTGTAAATTTGGCCCTAATCAGAAGTCCGCATGTGATCCATAGGTGTAGTGCAGGGGTATGCAGCTCATTAAAAGGCTCAGTGCGGGAGTACGCTTCGAAGCCAAAGGCATAGTGCGGGGCGCACGCAGCACAAAAAAGGGTGAAGTGAGAGGTATGCTGGCGAGAAGAAAGTACAGTGCGAGTGTATGCAGTAAGTCAGAAGTAAAGTTGCGGATCTGAAGAAAAGTACGCAGAGCAGAAGAACAACCAGTGCGGATTTGCGCAGTTCAGTCTCAGAAGAGCTACGGATATACGCAGGCCCCTGTTGGTGAAGTTGCGGTCTTATCTTGAAACAATTGTTGATTGTCTTTTATCTATTGCAGCAGAGTTCTGGGTTTAGATTTCTGGTATTACTTTTCTGTTTACAGCATTCTGAAGAGTTGGGTGATTCATTGGTTCATTGTATAAGGAGATTGGGTGAATTTCATGTACTTGATGATTATTTGATGTTCATGGATCCAGTTTGAAAATTAATGAAACGTGGTCCTTAAAGAAGTAAAAGAGCAAAGGGGGTTGTTGCTCCCTTCCAGGAGAGACTGGAAAATGAG
>APFE030316652.1:6187-42748 GCA_000404065.3 Pinus taeda | reverse complement strand
TACACAAAGCTTTTCCCCTTGATCCCAAAACCAGGACCACCCACTTTCTTTTTCATTATGTTCCTTTCAATGTTACAATACATATTTATACATGCCAAAGCATCCAATACCATGGACTGAAAACCATCGCGTCCAAAACCATGGACCGAAAACCATTGCATCCAAAACCATGTGCGAAACACAAAACCATAGGCAGGTCTGCCCAACCGAAAATCATGCACAAAATCATGCAATCGGGGCAACGAAGGGGGGGATTCGCCCCCCCCTCTAACCCCCAGGTTAACTATGTGGGCTAGTCATGGATAGAGTATAAGACAACCCAACAATTTAGGCCCATAGCCCTCTGTAATGTCATCTATAAAATCATCTCCAAAGTCTTGGCCAATTGTCTGAAATCTATCTTGCCTCTCCTTATCTCTCATCATCAATATGGCTACGTGGAAGGTAGGAAAATCATGGATAGTTTCACCCTCTCACATGAACTAATCCACTCTCTTAACTCGCAAAAAAAACCTGGCATGATGATTCAATTATACATGTATAAGGCCTTCGATAAGATAAGTTGGGCCTACATGAGAGAAGTTCTAGCAGCTAATGGGTTCTACAAAGATAACATCAAATGGATCATGGCACTAGTACTATAGCATTCTTCTCCATCCTCCTGAATGGCGTCCCCACACAGCCCTTCCACCTCTTCAGGGGCATTAGTCAGTGGGACCCTATCTCTCCATTTCTCTTTGTTATCTTGGTTGAAGGGCTCAGTCACTCAATTTCAACGACCATGATGGAAAATGATCTCTCCAGTCTCCAACCTTATGCCTTTGCTCCTCCTTCCACTCACCAATAGTTCATTGATGACACTGTTCTTATGGGTCTCCTAACTGTCAAAGAAGCTTCCTCCTTCAGGACCATTATGTCTGACTTCTCAATGGCCTATGGCACCTCCATCAATCCCAAAATGTCTAAGTTGTTTTTCTTCAATACTCCTTTGCCTATTCACAAGAACATTTCTAGAATCCTTGACTTCCCCATCAACTCTCTCCCCTCCAATTATCTAGGGGTTCCCTTTACTGATAGACCACTGGCCTAGGCCACGTGGGAAGCTTTTATTAATAAATTAGAAAAGAGGTTAGCCAACTGGACCTTCCATTTGCTCAATCTAGCTGATCGTCTTGTTATGGTAAAATCAGTTTTGCAGGCAATCCCGAACTATCTTTATTCTACTTTGGCTTCCCCAAAGGTGATCTCTAATGAAATCAGGAATATACAAAGGAAATTTTTATGGAGAGGGGCAGAGAAAAAGCAGAAATGGATTCTTGTTGCTTGGGACAAAATATGTAGACCCAAAAAAGACAGTGGTCTGGGACTCAGGGACACTGAGCTCCTTGGGAAGGTCCGAGGTGCTAAAACTCAATGAAGATGGATAGAAAACCCCAATTCCCCCTGGGGAACCCTATGGAAAGCTAATTATGCTCCCACCCACTCTCAAGAGCAAATAATAAGGCTCAAGGGTAGCATCAAATGTTTGGTAATTTGGAATCAAGCATGGGAGAATTGAGCTATCATAGAAAAACATAGTTTCTAGGAAATCAGTAAGGGAGACAAGGCACTCTTATGGGAAGATACCTGGCAGCAAAGGTGTGAACTCAACAAGAATCAGTTTCAACCAATTAAATCCGAAATGCAATCCAAAGGTAGGAGTAGGGTCTGTCATTATTGGAAAACTAGTGCTGAAGGGGACAAATGGGGAGAATGGATTGATAAGAAAGACTGGGCTCCCCACATCAATCCTCATGTTTGGGCTGAGCTTTCAACTGAACTCCAAAAGAGACAGATCCTCCACGACACCTCTGAGGACAAAATCCATAGGGGCAAAAACATTGCGGGTCACTTCAATATTAAGGAAGCATACATATATGTAGCTGATCACAATCAACTCCAAACAGACCCCAAATGGAATTCAATTTGGGACATAAGACTTTGGCCAAAAATTTCCATTTTCTTATGGCTTGTCTTACACAGGCAAATTCTAACTTGGGAGAATCTCCGGAAGAAAGGCTTTAATGGACCCTCGAGATGCCAACTCTGTCAGCAAGGGGAAGAAACTTCAAACCATCTCCTAAACAAATGTCTCTACGCAACAAAACTTTGGGATTGGGTTCATTTAGTCTTTAAAGGATCAGATTGGGATCCCTCTTCCATCCTCAACACCATCTCTAACTATCAATCTTCCTTCTCCTCCCACTCACAGGTGAACAACGCGTGGAATCTCGTCCCAGGAATGGTTTGCTGGGCTCTCTGGAAGGAACGTAACGTAAGAATTTTCCGGGGCATATCAACTTAGGAGGAAATCACTTTATCTAAGATCAAGAGCTCCATTCAAGAGACGGTGGCCAACTCCACTCTTCCGAACACCAACGGTCCTCCCAGCAGCTCAGATGTGAGAATTCTCTCCATGTTGGACCTCCACTAGATAAGCGACCCTGTGGTAACCTCTATCACCAAAAAAGGAAATTTGAATGACAAATGGGTGCCCTCGGAGATGGGAACTATTAAGCTGAATAATGATGGGGCGGCCAAAGGTAACCTAGGCCCAACTGGTTTTGGAGGTGTCTTTAGAAACGCAAGAGGGGAAATTATATGAATTTATGAGGGTAACGTAGGTTCTTCAACTAATAACACAAAAAAAACTTCATGTTTTGGAACACGAAATAACCATCGTGAAAAGCCATAAGCTAAGCCCTTTGATAATGGAAGGGGATTCAACTCTCGCCACTTAGTTCTGTAAAAAGCCCCAGCAGGCATTGAAGTGGCCAAAGTTTCGGATAATTGGCACCTAAACAAAATCATGCAAATAATTAAAAATAAGATAGACATTATGGAAGGATTACACTTCTAGGCCATCAGAAGGAATGACAATAATCTTGCGCACAGGTTAGACAATGAGGGGATGACAGGGACCCTTTGGTTGAGATCCAGGTCATGGCATGATCTAGAAGAAAGCAATCTCTATTAGCACTGCAAAGCTATCAATGTCAAGGACAACCAGAAAAACGAACAATAACTGTTCGAGAATCCTGAGTCACATCAAGGCAGGCTCTAAGTATTGGCAGGAGGATGGTACTGATGTGTACACACTTAGCGCCATCCTTGGTAGGACAATTGTGCTGGATAATCAACCCACAACCCCTCTCTCCTGCGGGGACGTCACCCTTCTGTCCCTTCAGCCTAATGTGGTACACTCTCCACCCCCTAATGCATAGACCTCCCTAGCCTCTCATTAGTTCCCCTTCCCTTAGCTCTGCAACCCCTGAAGCCCTCCCACCCCTATTTATTTCCCCCTTACTCCTCCCCTCCTAGTCATTCCCTCTATTTTATGGCTCCTCTGTTTCTCCCTTGTTATCCCTGTTCTGTGGCTCCTTCATTGCTCCCATATTATCTGTATGTTTCGGCTCTCTGGTCCCTCTGCCCTCCTCATGGCCCCAAAACGCAGCTCTAGCCTAGATCCCTCTCAGGTAGAGCAGCATCTCGTTGGAATTCCTTGGGTTCTCCCCGCACTACCCACGCCGAATCCTCTACGAGGTGCGCAACTTTGAATTATGGAGCTGTTGTTAACTCGAAGACCCAAGAACGGATAGCCAACCTCGAAGTGCAAGCTAGTGTTCTTCGTAGAGTAGTCACCTCAGAGGAAGTCGATGAGGACTTCGCATGGATTCCCGACTCGGACCTCACAAGGGCGAGAGAGAACCTCTATGCCTGAACAATATAAACTTGGTGGCAGATGAAAACAATTATGGGTATAGCTTTGCATGATCAAGAGGATCGTTCAAAGGTGATCGAAAGGAAAATTGACAGCCTGACGAAGAAATTTGTGATCTTTATAGACGTAGTTCACCACTGCCGCTTTATAACTCATGACTCTCTGCAGTACACTGTTATCAAGAAGAAATCCATGGAAAAGGTCCACTCGCCTGCCGAACGTTCGCCTAGTGTCAAGAAAGAGATGGTTGGTGCCTCTTTAAGCCACATGTACGCCACCACGCCGCAAGAGGGGAGCACACAGGAACAACCCATTAGTTTGGACGACGACCCGACCACTAACAATCAGGAATGATTGTAGAAAGATCTCTTTTGTCTGTTTTACATCATGGATGCTAGACCGCAGCTGTGAATGCGTTTACGGAAATAAAGCTCCACGATATAGTCTGTCTTATAGTGACTCAGCCCTTGGATCTCCATTTTGAGGCTACGGTCAAGCAAGTTTCTGAATGTTTCCTGGATATGGATCTTTGTAACTCACACAATTCTCAGAAACCAAATATTGTAAAGTTGCATAGTAGCCTGTTCAATCCTAAAGTCAGAGCATACAATTTTGTGTTGGCTCTTGTTTCGGTGACACTATCCCGAACAACCCAACCATTGTAATTACTCTCTTTTTACAGTAATATATTCTATATTATTTACAAAAAAAACAATTAACGATAATTGACTTTATGATTTTAACTTAATTACCCTAACACAATACAATATGCATCCAGAAACAATGAATATAAGAGAACATAAAGCATGTTGATTTGTAGTAAATTTGGGTGAGGTGGGATTTTGAAATTCTATGAGTGAACCATTCAATGTATGAAATTGAGGAAGAAACCAACCCGTTATTTCATTTTTGGTGTCATTTGATAAACTAGAACGACTAATTCGCATCTTTATAATGTGCTAGTAGATATTTGCAAACCAATTATAAAACCAATGATGCTACTTGAAGCTATTGGACAAATTTTGGTGTTCATAATGCACTTATAAATAAATACTTGCAAACAAGTTGCATTATAAATTTAAATATTTTTATAAGATTTGGTCAAACATTTTATAATGCAAACAAGTTGCATTATAGATTTAAATATTTTTATTTGGTCGATTTTTGTATTGAAAACTAGTAAGTACTACATTATTTAAGTTATTGCTGACTAGATCTCTTATATTAATCCATATATATACAAGTAAGATTAGCTCAGGATACATCATTAATATATTCTTAATCTATTAACGTATCCCCTGAGGATGGACTCACTTGGCAGTTCGAAATGTTGGGTTATTAAAACTCTTTAACAGGTTATTCCTCCACCATCTAAAAATTGTCTCACATGTATGAACTCATTATTTACAAATATTCTTCAAATTTTTAAACTTTAATATAAATTTTCATCCCTAATTTTTTTATTTAACTTCAATATAAATTTCCATCACTAATTTTTTTTAGTTTTACCATCCTAACTTTTTTTATGTTCACCCTTGAGTGAGAAATGTAAAAATGAATCCATATCTTGAGCAAAAAAAAATTGTGGTGATTTATAGTTTACAAACATCCATAGAGTGAACCAAACAATACCTATTTTGAGAGCTTAAATGGAAGTAAATTATGTCGTGTCCCTCTCACCCTTAAGATATTGAATATAAAAATTACAGTCAAAAGATTTTGAAATTCCAATACTCTAGAAAATGCAATTAGTGACTGCCTTCATTAATTCTTTTTATTTTCGATACTAGACTCCCTTTGCATTCTTTTACTTTTCATACAAACTTTATAATACAACCTCTGAAATTTCTCCATTAATTTTTTATACAAACTTTGCAGGGAGCTTTTGTGGCTGAAAATTGGGTTTGCATTGATCTATGATAGTATGGATTTATATTATAATGAAAAGTAAATATAAAAATGTTATTTATAATGAAGTCATTTTCTTGTTTTTTTTCCAACAAAAGAAATTAGGATTGGAGCAATTTTTAGATGGACTATGCTTCAAAATTAAACTGCTAGATTTATAGAAACCAAATCTCCACATAAATGAAAACCTTCTACCAAACTAATTGATTGAGATTGTTACCCATTCATAAAAACAGAACAGGTCGATGCGAGCGTGGGTACGATGCACATCATATAAGGTGTTGGGTTGGTTAATGGTGCAGGCACTGCCTTTCGGACTGAGGCTTGTTAAATTTGGAAGGTTCCGCAGTATGGAATCTCCGGTTTCTTCCCTCCGTTCCACGCTGTTGGTTCTTGGGGTTTTGTCTGAATTCCACGTTCACACCTGGTGGCTGTGAAGACACTATAAAACTTCAGCATTCCAGTGAGATTTCTCTTATGCGCGGGGGTAGACGGGTCACGGAGGGCTCAGAGTGCGGGCACAAATTGTTGATGTCCTTGACTCCTGTTGATGTCCTGTCAGGAGGACATCAAGCTGGAATGACAAAGTCTTTTTGATTGGAAAGTTCAGAAAGATTTAACGCAATGGGTGCCCGATGTTGGGTACAACAAAGATCACCAAATCCAATATTCATTGACAATTGATCTCTGAGGATGGATGTAGACTCTTTTGGGAAATGGCTGTGAACTCTGAGGATGGATGTAGACTCTTTTGGGAAATGGTTGGATGAAGAGTTTTGTGGGACGTGTGATGTTAGATAAGAACGCATAATAACAACGTGAATTTTTTTAGTGGTTTTAATCTTTTGGGAAATGGTTGGATGAAGAGTTTTGTGGGACGTGTGATGTTAGATAAGAACGCATAATAACAACGTGAATTTTTTTAGTGGTTTTAATCAACTTTATTATATGTCAGTATAAGTTTACCCCTATCTCTACCTACCATTGTGATATAAAGTCTTTGTGAAGTTTGTGGTTGGGGGCATGCATGTATTCATCTAGAGGTTTAGTGGTAGTGGTCTTAATCAACCTTATATGTCAGTGCAAGTCAACCCGTATCCCCACCCACCATCCTGATATAAAGTTTTTGTGAAGTTTGTGGTTGGGGGCAATGCATGGATTCACCTAGAAGTTTAGTGGTAGCCTTCCAAATCAACCTTTTATGCCAGTACAAGCTCACCCCACCCCCCTAGTTGTTGATTCCTTTATATATATATAAATATATATAAATAGGGCAAGAATAATTAAATTTATAGTACATATAAAATTGGGATGAAATTTATGTCTATTTCACTTATCATTTGTGAACATTTGTGAATAATGTTCTTTTATGTAAACTTGGTGAAATTTGCAATTTCCTTCCCCCATATATATATATATATATAATTGGATGAGATTTATCTCTATTTTGCTTACTATTTGTGGATAATGTTCTTTTATATAACATGATACAAGTTCAAGAAGTAATAGATTTCTAATAAAACTAGGATGGATGTTAACTTTGTGAAATTCTCAATTTCCTTTGTTGATATGAATAAGGAGAGGAGTTAAAATTATTGACAATTTGTTTTCCCTTTTATACGATAAGTTATAATGATGGTTTCAAGCACTTATGATATGTTTAAAAACTTATGGGTACTACGGAAAATTAGTGGGAAAAATAGAGGCCAAGATAAATAATTCTGAAGTATATCAAGTAATTATTTAGTAGGAGGATTGATTTTGGTTAATTTTATCTTTTTATGTATTTTATCATATATTTTAAAGGGTTTTTTCTTTTATTTTTCTCATGATATTAGAATTTTGTGGTTTAGAAAAAAGAAAAATGGAAAGTGGTTGTTACCAGGATTGGTTTTGGTTAGTTTTATCTTTTTATGTATTTTATCATATATTTTAAAGGTTTTTTTTTTTTTTCATAATATTAGAATTTTGTGGTTCAAAAAAAAGAAAAAAGAAAAAAGAAAAATGGAAAGTGGTTGTTTGACCCAAAGCTGAAGTGTGAATATTGAAATTTGTTATATGAGAAAGTCATCTTTAAAATAGATTATGGAGACTCATCATTCAATGAGTCATATGGGAAGTGATAATTGTGTAAAGGCATATTAACTTTTATTTTCTTATTGATAGGATTATGGTAAGAGGAAATCACTATGTAATGTTTCCACTCACTAAAAGTTATGACGCAACGTTTGAATAGCATGGAAAATAGCTATGGGAAAGGTAAGAATAAATCTATGGTGGATTATAAAAATAATCACGCGATCATAGAGACAAATACAATTATTGTAGTATAGGGATATTTTCACCATTAATAAGGTTGTAGACCATGAATTTACTAACATATGGAAATGAATCCATAAGCATTTGTCAGCAGGGATGGAATATGGTAGTTTCTATAGAATTAGGAAAAACTTAAAATGAATGGAATGATTACGTTGAAAAACATAGGAGAAGATATGTAAAAATAAATGAAGAACCTAATTCTTTAGTGTAATCAAAATCAAACTTTAGGTTTTTATTCAACAAGAATGGGCTACCAAGCAATTATTTCTTCTAATTCAAAAAATAGAGCTTGGTAGTGAAAATGTTTATGGAAGGTAAGTGTTGGGTGTAGTTTTTGTACCTATTTCCTATACTTTCTTTCCCTAGTTTTGACCCTTTTCCCTCCAAACCAGTAGAACTTTACATATTAACCACCTTTTTCCTTATTGTGAACAACATATTTTTCATTCATGTTATTTTCCGTTTTTGCTGGATATAATGATGCAATATTCCTTTTTATGGCTAATTGGGGTAAGCATTGGAGAAGTATTTCAGATCCTTTCCTCTTTTTCAGGTATTGCCAGCAAGAACGAGGTTATGGAATGAACATTTGCGTCGATTGTTCTAAGAGCAGAATGAAACAAATTGTTGTTACACTCTGTGTGATGTTACAGATCTTGTTGTTACACCACTATGTTGTTACAGACATTGCTATTACACCGCATTGTTGTTACAGATTACTATTGTTACACCCCAGGTGTCATTACAAGGCTGTTGTTATCCAGTGTTGTTGTTACATCCCAACCGTTACTTTACCAAAGGGTGTTGTTACACCGTAGCTGTCAAAGCCATGGGTACTATTCCACATAACAACTATTGGAAGTGACGAATTGTCCATTTAGAAAGTGATAAATCCAAGCGGTTATGATTTTAACTAATGTATTTGAATAGAATTTGTATTTAGGAACTAGTTATAACAATTTCTATTTTATGATCAGCATGAGAATCATGAGATTCTCATGACTTATCTGTTCCTAATTTTTGGGTATGTAATTTCTATAAGAAAAACTTAATCCCTTGAGCACGGGGGACGACATACAGAGTACTGTTATTTTGATCCTGTAACTTTTAATTGTTCTGACTATCAATGACATTGGGACATAAGGGGGATACACTAGTATTATAGGGACCTAACATGCCCCTCTCCTTCAAAAAAGTGTTTTGCTCAATGCTTGAGTAGTTTTGGATGCTTCTATATAGAATTATCACCCTCCCATGTGGAATCTTAAATGGGTAAGTTATTCCACTTAATGATATACTTTGAAATTGATCGATTCCATAGTTGTCGGGTTCTTGTTTTTATGACTGCTTCAGGATCATTTATGTTTTTTCCTTCTTCATCAAGTTCTAGCAACACTATTTGAACTAGAAGCTTGTCACCAATAACCTTCTTTAAGCATGAAACATGGAAAACTGGTGTACTCACGAAGATGCATACAAATCCAATTTGTATGCCATAATACCAATCTTTTGTAACACCTTCTACGAACTGTAGTAATTGGGTGATGATTTATTATCCTTCTTAGCTTGCTTGAGAGACATTTTTTTGTATGGTTGTAACCGTAAAAATACCCAGTCACCTGCATCAAAACTTCTTTCACTGTGATGTTGATATGCCTGTTATTTCATTCGATTATGTGCCAGAGTAAGGTTATCCTTTAAGAGTTGGAGAACTTGTTGTTGATGCTTGATGTGATCTTCCACTACTTGAACCTTAGATTTTTCTCTTAAATATGATGTGATGGATGGTGGATGAAATCCATAAAGTACCATAAATGGGGTCATTTTTTCTATAGAATGGAAGGAAGTGTTATACTACCATTCAACTAGAGGTAACCACTTGACCCATTGTGTTTGTTTATCATACACAAAGCAACAAATATATATCCTTACAAACATTTGTTCACTATCTCAGTTTTCCCATCAGATTGAGGATGATAAGATGAGCTATGAGCTAATTGAGCACTAAGACAAGAAAATAATTCTGTCCAAAACATTCTAGTGAAAATGAGATCTCTGTCACTTACTATACTCTTTGGATTTCCATGAAGCTTTTGCATTATTTCCGTAAATGCAGTAGCAACTGTACTAGCTTTAAAAGGATGGGATAATGCACAAAAGTGTGCATACTTGGTAAGTCTAGCAACTACCACCATGATGATACTCTTTCCTTTAGACTTGGGTAAACCTGTGATAAAATCCATTAATACCTCCTCCCAACGCTGACTTGGAATGGCTAAAGGTTGTAACAAACTTGGGGTCTTAATTGTCTCAACTTTATTTTGTTGGCAAACCAAATATTCTGCCACAAACTTCTGAATATCAGATTTAAGGCCATCCCATAGAAATTCCTTCTTGACACTATGGTAAGTTTTTAAAAATCCAGAGTACCCTCCTAAAGGAGAGGTGTGCAATTCAAAAATAATATTTTTTTTGAGTTGGGAATTCTTACAAAGACATAAGTGATCTTTGTACCATAATGAATCAATTTTCCAGCTAAATGTATCTGATGTCCTAGGATCTTGCTGCAACTTTTGAATGAGTTACCACACCTCTTCATCATTCTTCCATTCATCCCTTGCTTCAATTATCCACTCAGGTTGGATAATAGAAATGGCACAAGCGACAATGCTTCAACATCCTCATTCGTTGTTGACAGTGCATTTGCAACAACATTTTGCTTCCCTTTTTTGTAGATGATTTCAAAGTCATAACCCAACATATTTGTCACCCATTTTTGCTACTCTTCTGAAGATAATCTTTGTTCCAAAAAGTATTTAAGACTATCATGCCCAGTTTTTACCTTGAGGTGTCTTCCCCATTAGGGAAGGTCACCATTATTTTAGTTCATACATAGTATTGCCAACATTTCTTTCTCATAAATAGGTTTTTGTAAATACTTTCCTTTGATTGGACTACTTTCAAACGAAATGGGTCTTTCTTCTTGCATTAAAACAACACCAATTCCATTTCTAGAAGCATCAAATAATAAAAGTTTTTGTCAAGTTTGACATAGCTAAGGCCGATACTTGGCACATTGCCTCTTTAAGATGTTCAAAGGCCTTCATTGCTTCTGGAGTCCAGGAAAATGCATCTTTCTTTAGTAATGAAGTTAGAGGTGCTGCTATTCTCCCATAATTCTTGACAAACTTGCAATAATACGCTATCAACCTGAGAAATCCTTGAAAAGCTTTATGGTTGTGGGGATTTTCCATTCTTTAATGGCTTTAATTTTGTTAGGGTCTACATTAACACCCTCATGAGATACAATATTACCCAAATATTCCACCACTTGGACTCCAAAGAAACATTTGGAGGTTTTTACATATAATTACTTCTCCTCCAATAGTTTGAGCACCCTGTCAACATGTTGAACATGATCCTTCCAAGACTTGTTGTAGATTAGTATATCATCAAAAAATAGTAACACAAATTTTTTTAAGGAAGAGCTTGAAAATGGAATTCATCAAACATTGAAATGTGGAAGGTGCATCAGTAAGGTCAAAAAGCATGATCAAAAATTCATAATGACCCTCATGAATTCTGAATGTTGTTTTCGAAATGTTTTCAGTCTTCATTCTAATTTGATGATATCCTGAACGAAGATCTAGCTTGGCGAAGCAAATTTCTCCATGTAATTCATCCAACAATTCATCAATGATATGAATGGAAAATTTATCTTTAATAGTGAGCTTATTGAGCTCCCTATAATCTAGACACATACGCCATGATCCATCCTTCTTTTGCACCAATACTATTGGAGCAGAGAAAAAACTTTGACTAGGTTGAATTATACAAACCTCTAACATTTTTGTAACCATACATTCAATTTCACTCTTTTCGACATAAGGATATCTGTAAGGCTTGATTTTTGGAGGAAAACTTCCTGGAATCAAGTGAATAGAATGATCATGATCAAAAATAAGTGGTTGGCCTTTGGGAGTCTCAAACACCTTGGAATGACTGTCCAAGACTTTTTGGAGATCTCGAGAAATAGATGATTTCGATGTTTGAACCTCTAGTGAGCATAATTGTGCAATAATGCCTCATTTTTATTTCTTCAGAAGATTTGTAATGCCATTAGAGATTATTATCTTTCTTGGTTTCCCTACGATACCCCTTAATTCAACTTCCTTTCCCTTCCAAAAAAATTCAAGAAAATATATTGAAAATTGAAATCTATCGTCCCCAAAGATTGCAAGCATTGGACTTATATTACAACATCATCACCACCCATTGGAATGGAAAACATTGGACTATTCAATACATATTTCCCATGGTTAGCTTGATATTATGTCACTTTTTAGAGAAATTTATAGTTCCTCCATTTGCAACCATCACTTGACACTTTGGTGCTAGATATAGGAAGAAATTCAATTCCTTAGCTATCTTACGATGAATAAAATTATGGGTACTACCCGAGTCAATCAACACTATTACATTTTTCTTCTTGATATATCCTTCTATCTTGATAGTTTGAGGAGTTATGATTCCTGCCAATGCATTACAATATATGGTCAGATTCATTTCTTCTTTGTCTGGGGTTGGTCCCTAGTGTATATCCTCCTCTTTTGATGTTTCTTGTTCCTTTTCTTCCTCCTCTTCACAATCTATGTAGAATAATTTCTTATCAACACACTTATTACCTTTAGTGTATTTGCTATCACAATTGTAACAAACCCCATTTTCTCTTTTTTCTTCCAATTGGGTGTCAACCTTGTACGTTGTGGAAGACTAGTAGCAACAACACTTCCATATTTATAGTTGTGAGTGGTATACTTCCTTGTTGCTATAATTTTTCTTTCAATGTTTCTTTGCACCCTGAATGTCTTCTCCAATGAATGAGGTTCCCAAAGGCGAACCTCATGTTGGATGTTATATTTAAAGTCCTTATGAAGACATGAATCCTATGCTCCTCTGGAATAGTGGTTACCCTATTATTCAATTTTTGGAAGTCTTCAATGTGCTCCACCATTGAACCATTTTGTTTGAAATTTATAAATTGGATAAAGAAGGTGTTTCTCTTTGTATCTTCATAATGTGATATAATTTCCTCCGTAAAAAATGACTAGATGACAAGTAGTTTGCGAGAACAAAGCCATATATACCATACAAACTAATTGGGTTCTAAAAATAAAGATGCAATACATACCTTTTGTGAGGGTTGCACCTCTTGTAGATCAAAATATTGCTCCATTTGTAGTATCCATTTTACTGGATCCTTACCATCAAAATTTATCATATCTATCTTTGGAATGTGGTGGCTCTTAAACCCCACATTGTAGTCTCTAAAATCGTAATTCATATTCCTTTTGTCCTCATCATGATTTTCATGGATTACCTTGTCACTACCGGGAAGCATTTATTGCAACAACTTTGTCAAACCTTCCTTCAAACCATTCATGTTTGCTTTTAAACCATTCATGTCACATTTTAAACCATCCATGTCACCTTTTATTTCTGATTTTAAACCATCCATGTCCCCTTTTAGTTCATCTCTAGTTTCTCTTTGTGAGAGTGAGATTTGTTGCACTTGGTATCATAATTTTGATATATCATGTTGCAATTCTTCCTCTTCATGCGTCATAGTAGATATTTCTAAGGGCTTAATGGTGTAGAATTATTTTGCTTGAGAGGCATTTTAGAACCAATAATAATATATATGCTTCAATATGCCCTTGGAATCACTTCAAACTATTTTTTTAAACAAAATATATGCAATTCAAAAAATAAATGCACACCTTTTTATTGCTTTTAGGAGCTTGATCTTGAAATGGTTGTAACTCTATAATTTCGGATCTCTAAGTTCTGAAATTTCTTAATATGCTAGCCCTTTGAGTCTTATTTTCAAAAATACAAGTCTGACCGTGATTGGATTCTTCAATAAAGAGTTATGAAAAATCTCCCACGATGTCCTCATTATGGACTCGTTCATTAGAGTGAAGTTGTATGGGATGCCACATGTCACTGTTTCAACCTTCGACCCTGAAATTGATATAAAAAAACTATAGTTTGTGATATTTCATCTAATGTTTACATAATTCAAATCTAATTCCTGAAACAAAAGTTATGACGATTTTCCCTAGGTCACTTGTTTGAGACTGAATTCCGGAGCTTGCGAAAACCCAACATCCCCAAATCATATCCCCAAAAATATAGTGAACCAAGATCTAAAATTTTTACAAGAAGTGCACCAAGATTTTGGATCAACGTGCTAAAACTTTCAGCTTTTAAAGCCTCGTAGAAAAATAGTTATAACGAAAATTTCACAATGACTTGTTTGAAGAATTGAAACCCTAGAGTCTAAAGTTTTGATGCCAAATGTTATGTAACCAACTCACAAAAAGATAGGTAAATGACTTACAAATTATCCTCTTTTGAGGGGAAAACATCCTTTACATTACATAAATGAACAATTCTTGGATGATACAAATGACAAAACCCCCTTTGTATATATAGGAGTCTAAGGGGTCACGTTAATCATAGTCTACATAAAAATAATAATGTAATGGCACAAAAATAACAATAGTGGGATTCTATGGGGCATAAGAATAACAATAGTGGGATTCTATGGAGCACAACAATAACAATATGGGGGCTACATGGACACAACAATAACAATAAGGGGGATACACTAGTATTATAGGGACCTAACAAAATTACAAAATAAAGTTTTAACATTGGAGAATATATAGATAAGAGAAAAGTAGAATCCTAGGATAATGATATATTTGCAAAGAGAGTGATGAAGATATATATCATATACTTTTTGTTAGAGCCTAGATTTACCTCAGGCTGGAAAGGTAAGGTTCTAGGTCCACATCAAACCATGCTCAGCCTCGTAGCTAGCCCTACGAGGACAGGAGAGGGCTCTCTCCGGGTCAATATCGGCAAAGGATAATTGATGTGGCTCAAGATGATTGAAATAAAAACTTATTTTAGGCTAGGTATGAAGTACAAGGATTTGAATTTGAGTTTTTGGGGGTTTTGAGTCGAAAAATGGGAGAGGCAAATTTGGGTCCGGGGATGAGGCACAGTTTTTGCAGAGTTCTGATTGGGGCAAGGAAGGCAATTTTTTTGATGCTTTAGAATGAATAAACGGATGGATCAGACTGGTGAGGATCCAAGGAGGGAAAGAGGGTCTGAAGAGTCCTCCTCAAATAGATGAAAACATTGAAAAATAAACAAACTTCAAAGCAGAGCACAACAGTCCAATGAATTCTACCTTAATCACTCATTTGTTGGATTTCAGAAGTAAAGAGAAGGGAAAATGAAACACATAAACATCAATAAACTTACAAGTACATAGAGAAAAACACCATAAAAACACAGAGCCACATGGATCCCAACAAGTGTTGCAAAACCCTGGTCTTTCCTTTGCCAAAAATGCAAATAGAATGTAAAATGAAGTGCCAAGCAATCCCAAGTGTCCAACCCTGAAAAAGACTTAGAAATTACATGATAGAGACTAGCCCAACGCATTCCCTTCCCTCTAGGGGTCGAGCTCATCATTCTAGGAGCTATTTCAACCAATTCTAAACAAAGCACTAAAATCTAGGCAATCAAACAACTTACCTCTATAAGGTAGGAAACTGATTCATTCATTAAATTTTCACTTTTTAATGTATGAATCCTCTAGAACAAGTAAATATGTGCCAAAATTACATCATAGTCATGAAGTTACATCAAGATAGGTCAATAATTACATCAAAAAGCAAAACTAGTCAAAACTGGCCGATTTCTGAGCTGGAAGGTGAAAAATTTGGCAAAAATCCTCTATGTGCCGCGCCAAATCCTCTATGCATTGCGCCACTTTGGAGCTAAGTTTGAGGTCCTTCCCAGAGTCCCAATTGAGCTCATGATAGCTCATTGCAAAGCCCTGCCTGTCTACTTTCCAACCAAAGTATAATGTTTCAATTTGGTGTCCATTTGCCCCTCCAAAAATCAAATCTCCCAGGACTTCTTCCTGTGTGTCAAAATAGGGGCAGTGAGGTCATTGTTTGAGTGTTTTTGACCTCTTGGGGACTCAAAACTTGCCCAAACTTCTTGGCCATGCACCAGCAGTCATGATTTTTCATGCCAAATCCAAAAATATAAATTTTTTGCAATTTGGAGCCCTCTAGCAAAAGCAAGCGCCACGTGGCGCAGCGCATAGGGAGGCAAAACCTGCTTTTCAGTGCAAAAAATTTCAAAAATGCAAAACTTTCTCCAAATTTCTTGAAATTTGGGCTATACCTTCTCTATCAAGTTTCATGCTGGGCTAAAGAGGTTTCGAACAATAACCAAAGGTGATCATGCTCCTTTTGCCTCTTTTGCTTCTTTGTTGCCTTCTTCAATTTTGTCTTCAGATTCCTTATTCGTGCCTTGGAACTCATATTGTGTGCCCTGTAGTGGAAAACCATGTGTCTCAACAATGCTTTTCCCCTGTCAGCCTTTTCCAGCAATCTCGCCAGGTGGATGTTAATTCTCTCGAGCCAAGACTCCCACATCATTAATTTCTTGCTCCAATGAAGTGAGCTCAATCCTCCTCCTTTGGGCAGTTTGGCGATTCTCCCGGATGTTTTGCAACTCCATGACTGCTTGCTGATCTTCAAGCTGTTTGTTCCTCTGCTCTAAGTATTTCATAGTCCACTTAGCCCTCTCCAAGTCAAGGGACAAGGTTGTGATCTCTATCTACTGCTCCTGGATGATCTCTCTAAGATGTGCATTTTGTAAGCCCATGTCTGTAACAACATCCTGAACGAGAATGAAATTAGTCTCTCGCTCACCTGAAGGCCCCTCGTCCTGCATTGACCTCTTGCCTCTGTCCTGTACCTGTGATGCTGATGTCAGAAGCGAGGCCCCTTCCACCCCGTGTGGAGATAACACTCGCTTTGCTGCTGCAAATAACTGCCTCGTGCCCTTCTGATAAGTAATGAAGATCGGTATAGTAGTAGTGTGTGGATCATGGCCGTCTTACTGATGAGAAGGTCCACCAGTCTCATGCCCAACCTGTGAAGGTCCCTGTGAAGCTCTGAAAAATTCACGAGAGATGAAATCATCCCAAGTGATACCCTTTAATCCAAGCTGATGAACCACCAAAATCTTGATGAGAGCAAAATGGCAAATACTGTTGAACTGCTGCTCAGGGGTCTTGTGCTGCACAAGGGCGGTCATCCTCTTTATGTTTCTGCATATGAAATATGGGATGCTCATCATCCGTACCCGAGTGAAATGCATGAGCAACCTGATGTGATAAGCATATACTCGGGAGAAGCGACCTTCACAACTGAAATACTTCATGATTAATTTTATTAATGGAGCATATTCATCTTTGAGATACCGAAAAGGGAACACTCTCTTTAGCTGCCTCAAGAAACCAGGTTTAATATATGGCTCATAATGTTGCCGGTCAATCTTCTTCCTCTTGTTCCATGGTTCTCAAATGTTAGGTATGCCGGTTGCTAATGAGATAGAATCTGGTGTAAGTTTGAAAGTGACACCAGCCAAAGTAACTCGATCACCATGTAAATGTAATACAAATAAGAGAGCCAACTCCTGATGGAATTGAACAATAGCAACCTTCTCATAAAATTCATAACATGACTAAAACTGGAAACAAGAGACGGCAAGAGGGCAGTCCTGCAATTTTGTAAGGGTGGTCGGTTCTTCTCTAACATGTCTGCCACCTTTATGAGGCCTCCGGGGTGCATGTCCCTCCATTGGTGAGTCACTTTGAGTCTCCATTTCATAATCAGATGAATGACCAGATGACATAACTGTTGTTATACAAACTGCCTTGGAGAAATAGATGCTGGTGATAAAACTGTGTTGGACTGCTCTTTTTTGATGTGGTTGAATTCTGCCACCAAGGGGAAAAATGCAGCAAGGGACTGTTAGGAAGGGGGAAAATAGTAAGGGATTAGGGACTTTTGGGACAATTTTTTTTAGGAGGGTTTGGGAATGTTGTATGGGGTAGGGTTTGGGGTTTTTACATTTGGAAATGTGTGGAAGGGAATTGGGGATAGGGGTTTAGTAATTTTTGGGGATAGGGAAGAATGAAATTAGGGAGAAATGGAATAAGGGGGAGAAGGGAATGATGGAAAGAAGGGATAAATGAGATGGAGGAGTAGGTTTGGTAGCAAAATAATGATTTTGAAACCCACAACAATTTTCCTTTGAGGTACTTTAGAGGTAGGGTTTAAGATTTTTGTTTCAATCATTATCATCCATAAACCACCATAAATTATCACAAAAATGGATGAAACATCAAGATAACAACTCTACTTGGCAAATCCGTGCAAGTTATGAGAAATTTGGATAAATTTCCAGCAAATTCGAGCCTTGGACTGTATGTGCTGCACCGCATACCCAATGCATCGCGCCATCCCAATGCGCCACGCCCGTGTTAATTTACACTGTGTGGTTTCTCCCAGTGCGTCACGCCTCCCTAGTGTGCCGCGCCACCTACTCTATGCACTGCGTCGGTCAAGTTTCATCCAGCTTCACCCAAATTGCGCACTTACTCAACCAGTTTTCTTTCAATGGCTTCTCTTTGGTCTTGGCTTGCAAATGACATTGATCCTCATAGAAATATCTTTATAAGGACATGGATTTGATTTTTTACTCTCCAAAACCCATCTTTGTAATGTTTGGCATTGGCACTTTTCACATTTTAATACAACTCTATTTTTAAATTTCCTTTTTGACTTTTTGACTAAAATGATGAAATTCTTGGCAATTTTTTGTAGGGATAGCTAACATGGAATTTGGCAAAGGAGACCAAGGTTGCACCTGAAGAATTCAACAACTGAAAAACTTTTGCAAATTATTACAAAAAACGAAATGTTGAATTTTCTTCAAAACAAAGTTTTGAAGAAAAGTCAAAATCCATCCATATGACGATGAAAATATTTGAAATGGCAACTTATTAAGAACCTCCCTCTCGCCTACTTGCATTATTGGACATTTTGAAGACATGATTTGTGAAACCCTAGACCTAGTGATTGAAATGACCCTTGCTAATCAAAAGACTAAAACAGGATTGTAAGTGACTCAAGAACTTGATTTCGATGAACAGACCTGAGCCAGCAGTGCAAGGCTAAGGGGTAATGAATAACGAGACCCTTCCGTCAGATTATGGCATGCCCCTAGCGGAATGCAACTGAGTGAATCAAGCGAGACACCTAAAAATGAAATGTAATAAGAGAAATGATCTCTGACGGAGGGATGTAAAGACTGACTCTAACACTTTATAAATTATCTTATGTGAAACTATAGTTATAAATGAGAAAATAATGGGTTTAGTGAGAGGTTTGGTAGGTCAAACAATATAGAAAACCCTAAGAAGTTGGCGGGGAAAGAAAAAAATAAACGAGTGGAGGATTATTCCTTTTTTGACATGTTGGGGAGTGTGGCTAACAAGAAGTCAATTTATTTTTGAGAATAAGTAGATTCCATTATTTTAGAAGGGCCACCAAATAATAGATTTAGTCACCAAATAAGAGATTTAGTCTTAGAATACAAAATTCCAATTATTAAAAAACTACAAGGAAAAAATCAGACATGATTATTCACAAATGCTAATCCTATAATCTTTTTCATGATTCATCAAGAGCCTAAAGAAAAAATAATTTCCATAAGTTGTTTATTCAATTTAATGCTCATTATTGCTCATTTCTTTGAAGCAATGGTAAACTTGGGAAAAAGCTCCAATACTTTCATTAAACTCATGTTTAAGGATGTTTCAAAGTTTTAGAGAAATTTTTTTAAGTCTAATTAAATCTATGGGGATTCTAAATAATTAATAAATAGATGGATGATTTAGACAAAGTATTACATATTCATCTTAAACTTTTGGATAATCACGTTAAAGAAGTTATAAGAAAATTTCAAAGTAATTGTTTTTTTGACGTGTATAGGAAAAAAAAATATGAAATAATGCGTGTCACAAAAGAAGGAAACTCAATGGCCAAAGGAATAGTTGTATGAAGAAAGAATAAATGGATTTAGCTTCATTTTAAAATAAATTTATGCCTAAAACAAAAATTTAGTCTCATTATTGTAGGTTCATTTGAACTCAAAAATTGATTCATCTATCACGTTATGTTTTTTCTAGTTGCTTCTTGTTAATAATTGCTTTCATGTGTAGCAGAAAATCAAATAAAATATGGTTATAAACTAATAAATCTCACATAAGCAAATCACTCAATGATCCATTTCTCTGAAATGAATTATAATTTAGAAGGAAAACTTAGACATCAATCAACTTCTAAAGTCACAAACATGATTAAACACTCGCTCTAAACCTAGGTAGCTTCTAAGTAATTCTATAACAATTAGTTTTAACCTTTAACAATTAATTCATTTCTCGGTCAGTCCTAACACTCCCCTTTAAAAGAGAAATGAATTTTCTACAAGACACAACTTAATTCTAGAAGTTTCAAACTTATTCTTTCCAACATGCTTGTTAAATATATCAACCTCTTTTTCATTTGTATTGCAATATGCCAAGTCAATTTCTTTTCATTGTATTTTTTCTCTCATAAAATTATGTTTTGTTTCAATATGCCTTCATTTGGCATGATACAGTAAATTCTTTTCCAAATTGATGGAACTTACTGTAGGTACTTGTTTCTTTTCTCCAACATATTCAAGGATTCTTTTGAGCCACAATGCCTCACAAGCAGCCTGCATAGTGCTTTATACATGGCTTCTATGGATGGTGTTATCGCTCCTTCGGATCTCCAAGGCTAAGGAAGAGTCTAGTTGAGGTAGCCACAAACCAATCATTTGACTTGGTAGCTAGCCCTACCAAGCCACAGAGGGCTCTCTCCAAAGGATCACAACCAAGAGTGCTGGATAGATTAGGGTTTTAGGCTAGATATAGTAGTTCAGGGTTGTTTGATTTGATTTTGATTGGTGTAGTCACTGGATGAGTGAATTAGGTCAGAGAGTGAACTAGGTCAGGGAAAAAGAGAACTAGAATTGCAGACATTTTATGGGGCAAGGTAGGCAAGTTACTTTAAAACTTTGTAGTATAGTTATGAAATGGTTTAGACTGATGAGATGCTAAAAAGAGCATGAAAATCATGAATTCTTTTTAAACTGAAGAAATTAAACAAATTATGATGATTTTCCCAAAATAGAGCATAGAAGATGTATTATGCTTATTACACCTTGAAAATCAAACATATTTAGAATGAAATGGATCATGAAAGGTACAAAACATTCACACATATGTAACTGAAGAGGAAACAATATCAAAACACCATGCCACAGGAACCCCACCAAAATAGCTACAACTCATCCAATATATTCCATGCCAAAGTCTGAAACACTAGTACACCATCGAATGGAATCCAACTTGTAGAATGACTGAAAAAGTACATGATATAGGCCTTAAGCAAACTCCTCCCAGCCTCGGGGATCGATTCCATGAGAGGAGGAGAAGTTCCACCAAAAACTAAATTGATAGCTAGAGTGTAGGGTGGTCAAAGTGACTCATCCCTCACTTTTTGGTAACCGATTCATTACATCACCAAAAAAGTTTTCACCTAATGTATTTACCCTAGGTAACAGTAAAAACATCATTATTACATTTACATCCATCAATTACATGGGTAAAAATATGATTTGTCAAGGTGAAACTATCAACACAGAGAAAATTAACAAAATGAAGAAACTCAAGAAATTTGTGTCAAAAGTGCAATGCCACTATCCTAAGCACAATGCCAACTTCAACTCCACTTCGGAGGGGGTTCCCGGTGTCCCAATTGAGCGCAAGATTGTCCTGTTTGGTTTCCAGATCTACCCTTATTTTCCAAAATGGTCAATTTTTTACCCTCCAAAAGTTGATTCTCCCAAGACTGGTCAAAAGTGCAGCACCAACCTCCAAAACAAGGCGGAAACATGATTTTTTGCGTGTTTTTTGACCTTTTGACTGCCCATTTGACCCAAAAAAACTTAGCAAAGTGGTTTTCCTAACTGTATTTGGCCTTATGAATCCAATGGTGGTGGCCATTTTTCATTTGTAGGTCCTTAGGAAAAGCACAACACCTAGCCCAAATGCGCAGTGCCTGTGTTAAAAAAGGCAATGATCATTACTCTAAGGGTAGCGCCTCCCTCCTAAATGCAACACCAACTTCAGCTCCACTTTTGACGGGGTTTCCAGTGTCCAAATTGAGATCATGATAGCTCGTTGGAAATATCTCTCTCTTGGCTATGCAATGGACCTATCAAGAATTGAGAATGCTCAAGTATATCCCCTCAAAAATCAATTCTCCCAAGACTGGTCAAAAAGTGTAGAATGGGGGTGAAAAAATGCAATGTGGTTTTGCAGGAAACTTTTGGAGGCCTTCCTCTACTCCAAATTGAGCTCCTGATAGCTCATCGGTAATATTTTCTAGTCTGGTTTTCATTTGGCTCATCAAGCAAGTCATATGGACACTCTAGATAGGAGAATAATTTATTTTCCCAAGGTCTCTCCAAAAGTGCATAAAACCTCTTGTAGCACGTGTATGTTTTACATTTCTCCAAAACCATAACACCTGTGTAAAAGCGAAGGAGTTTTTTTTTCCTTCGCCTATTATGGACAAACACCTCTCTCAAGTTTGTAAAATTCATCTCTGTTTGGTTGGAAACATACTTTGAAGCAAAATTGGCCCTATGTGTGGCAAATGGTTTTGTCCCTTGGAATGACTTTTTTTTTTTTAAATGATGGAGACATGATGCTTATGAGTTGGAGTGGCCTCATACTTGCTGATATGACCTCCCTTATGCCTCCTTTTCTTATATGTCTTTGATTTACATAGAAAAACTTAGCTCAATGGGAGAGGAAATTTGGGTTTAGTGTAGGCCAAACAGGGGATTTGGGAAATTTATAGGAATGAAGGGAAATAAAGGGGATAGGGGGCTTCTAAATTCCTAGGAAAATTTTGGGGGGTATGGATGGATGTTAAGAAGTAGGGGAAACTGGAATTTCAAGGATTGAGTGAGGGGAAGGGGTCCAAAAGGGAAAAACATAGACCTAGTCTAGAAAAGTGTCAAAAGCGTAGCAATAGGCTAGGGTTTTGTTGAAGCCTCGAAAATCGCTACAACAACATGGGGGAGACCACCCGGTCTGGACCTTGGTTAACAACTCCTTTTCCGTTTGGAATACTGGTTATGACTGGTTCAACTAGGTCCAGTTACCTTCTCTCAATCTTTAATGGCTTCAAAATATGACTTTCATTCACCAATGGAAAAGAGACATCAGATCGTCCTTCTAGCTGATCAGGCGAGAAAGTGATCCTTAAGCTGATTTAGGGCTCAGCTAATCCACTACTAAACTTTTCCTCTTTGGGAAGAGGACTTAAAAGAATGTAGAATTTACTCTAAATGCAAAATTGTTCTAAGATGCAAGAAAAAATAAACTATCTTAATCCTATCTCAATTAGGCAGATATAAATCTAACCTAACCAAGAGCGGGTATTTAAAATATTGAGATTTAAATGTCTCGTTTCAAATGAATATCAAGTTAATGAAGTAGTTCAATTAACTGACATTATGGATACCAAACACATCCTATTCAGACCCTTTAACTGAAATAATCAATCAACAACACTCAGGAAAAAGTTCACAAAGTGATATTGATAAGTTAATTAGTAACTTGAATAATTAAAAAATAATATGCGGAATAAGTTCACAACATATCACTATCTATTCATCCAATATTGAAAGACAGATTTATGAGTAAATAGTTACTCAGAAATCAGAATTCAGCTCATAAGAGCAGAGATAAATGACAACATAAAATAGAAGAAAATTACCCATACCGACAAAAGTGCACAAATATGATGCAAGGCTCTACCCTGCAAAACCCAGAATCCTTATACACCATGCTTATAAACATGCGTCTCAGCATTACATCCGTATCTTCTCGATATCAAATGATTCTTCTGAGATTGCTATGTGAGGCATTCGTTACAGGTTCAATCTCCTAAATGTAGTAAATCCTGAATCCTCACCTGAGCAGGAGAACTGATAGTGAATTCATTGGAAAAAGCTCCAGGGCCTACTGTTAATGGCTTGATTGCAATCCTCGCCGCCGTTGCAGATATTACAAACTCTTAACAAAAACTATGTAAGAGATCAAGCACTGAGAAATTGTGCAATTACTCTGCAAGCAATAGATCCGGAATACTAAAACTAATTATATCAGACGATGATAGCAATAGATAATAAAGGGTATTGAAGTAGTGATATATATTTCACAGGAACTTTCTGATATTCTCACTGGTCAAATCCACAATTTGACAAATTCCTTCTAGAAACTAGACTTCCTTCATGATTCTAGAATTGTGTAATGAAATTTAATTGTGGGAAAGCTCTTCTCTGTTATATAGATGCACAAAAAATTAGTCATGACGTACCGATCATAGCGAAATCATTGTGAAGCTTTTGTAGCTGTTCTGTGGAGAATTTCATATTCTAACCTGTGAATACTATAAAACTCAAGAGGCAATCCCCTGCATACCCAGGCTTCTACATCATTGTAATACACAAGACCCCATGCACAGAGAATTGATTCAAATTTAACAAAGAAATTATACACACAAATATTGCACAAATGGATCTCAACACCGCTGATCCAAAGTGCTATCACACCTAATCTTGTACAGTTCTGTGAGTTCCTGCACACAGGTCTAAGGCTACGTCTCTTGAGTTTTGACTCCTCCTATAACATATTCATACTCAATAACAAGTCATCTTAACAGATATGCGTACATACAGGGGCAGCAACTATTCACACGTTATAAGAGCTCACAGATCCATCAAATTAGAACAATTGGGACAGAATGAATATTCATTAATACAACAGTAATTAATTACTTACAAAGGCCTCCCTCTCGTGGCAAAATTTACCATAAATTGGCCCTACTTGACATTGAAGCCAGACCTTCGCTTCCACAACCTCTCGATGTTCTATCAACAACATTCTTCCTCCTTGCCCTGATTTTCAAATCATTGGCCCCTTTTACAACTTGCCCGAAGGCTTCCAAGTGGAACCCCTGCTCCCTACTCTACACACTCTCTCTCTCTGTCTTTGATTTTCAATGTCTTTGAGGCTTGATAATTTATAATAATTTATAATGATCTATTCTAAGTTCAATCCCTTCAACTTCTCAACAAAAATCCTAAAATCACTCTTGAATCCCTAAGGATCCTCTTTCACCCATAATTAATGAAACTAATTTCTAAATTAATACTTAGAAAAATCTCTCATCCCCTTATTTTCTCAATTAATCCCATACATAGAAATCCTATCCCAAATTTTGCTCCTAAACAATTTCTCTCATATCCTTTTATTTAGAAAAAGAATATTTACATAATCCTCACTTTTCATAATTATCTCCTATTTTATTAAAATAACAATTTAATTTATAAAATATTAAAAACTGTCACACCCCCCTTTTATCACATATTTACAAATAAAAAATGGTCTTGATGCTCCTGCATCATACACCCAACTTTAAAATTAATCATGATCCCCCGATCATGTGTTCGGATCTGTGTATGCTTGGATCCCATATCTTGTGCTGTAACTTTCCACTTGCCATTGTTTCTTTCTGATGTTCTTATCCAGGTTTCCATACTTTATGCTGCATCGCTCCACTGACTAGGCTTTCACAATCTTCTGCTGTCTTTCTTTTGCTGCTTTCCTTTTGTTTTACCACTACTGGCCTCTTCCAGGATACTTTCATCATCATCTGCCTCATCAGTTCAATTTCTTTATCTAACAAATTTTCTCCAGCATCTTCAATAAGACCTGTACTCACAAAACAATTTTTAGAATGAAAAACATAAGGCTTCAGTGCCCCCATAAATATTGCTGTTGTTAGTGTTGTCTCAGCTGCCACCATAAATATCGCTCCACATGTTGCTCTAGCTGTCACTATGGATGTTGCGGCCTCCCAAACTTCCTGTTCCTCTGCGACATTCCTTTGCTCATCATCTGCAATTTCATCAACATGCTGCAAATTAACTCCAGCATAATCTCCATCTTCTCTTTCGACCATCTTGAGAAATTGTCCATTATCATCTTGATTGATTCTGGCAATCCAATCAAGTTTTGCAAATACTGTAGCTTGATCTTGTACTACTGTAGCAGCTCCAAGCCCACCAGTATTCTCTTGGCTATTTAGACAAGCCAACTCTTTCTTGTCACCCATGGAAACAAGCCTCTGCATAGGAGACATGATTGTCTCATCTTCTACCTGCAACAGTTCTTCTTCTTCAGACAATCTCAAATGATGGACTGTCTTCAACATCACCTGTAAACACAATCAAATTGTCAGCTTCAAAATCACAAGACCCAATGGTCTCACCCGTTGATTCAGTCATCCGCAGCTCCAAATATTTTTCAGGACTCATAAAATCTTCACTGGCTTTCTCCTCAACTTCCTCTGGCAACACTTCAGTATGTTGCTCTGAGTTCCTTCTCAGCATATTAGTATGCTGATTTGCATTTACCATGAGACTATCAGCTAGTCTTGCCTTCTTTCCATATGTCTCTAAGATGTCGTTCTGCTCTCGTTCACTATACTGAACTCTTTCGTCTACTGCAACCTTTCTATCATACTCTGAATTCATCAACAAATATTCTAACAATGCAATTTCTCTGTTGCATTGCTGAACCATATCATCATCACCTGCATTCATATATAAACTTTCAGTTTGCACAAAATGTTCAATAGTATTAGCTGTTACTTCCCTTATCTGCGCTTCAGACTGATTCTCTTCTTCAACATCCACAAGAATTTTCTCTGGTATTGTAACAACAAAAGCATTACTATTTTCTTTTTCAGAGTACTTATCATTTTCTGTGTCCTCTGTCTTCATTTCCTTCTGAGATCTTGCTATCTCAGCATCGATCTGAACAACCTTCAGATTCGACTCTTCTCTCTCCTGAACAAACTCTAAAGTTTTCTCATCTCCTTGTACTGTACCTGCAAACATACAAAACTCATTAGTTTAAAAACACAAGACTTTTTAGTCTTGACTGCTTCCTCCAATACTTCCTTGTTAACAGATCTGTGTGTGGAATTTTGAAATTCCATCTCTGGCTCAAGAACTCTAAGTCCCTTTTTCAACAAGGAAATCGCAATTTGCCTCAACCTCCTCTGCAATTGTCGCCAAATCACTCTCTTTCCCTTCAGTGGAAAGATCCATCCTCTATTCTGATCTTCCTACTCTTGCAGCCATTCTTCTAGTACCTGAAATTGTACTTTTATTACTGCGATCTCTCTTTCTCGAACTTCTGTAGTCATCTCATCTATGTGGCATTTCTCTGAACCTCTTCTTTGATCCTCCATGATCATCTTTCATCAGTTGTTTGTTCACCATGAGTTGCACTAGCCTCTACAACAACAAGCTCTCCTGCTGCCACTGCTTACCTCACCAAGCTCTCCTCACTCAGTCTTTTGGTAAGTACTGGTTCACTGCCTCTGGAACCTCTTGAGCACTCTTCTGCTCTCTTTAGGCTATCTCTTCAACTCACTTTTCTCTTTAGGAAACTCCAATTGTCCTCCCTATCCAGCCTTCAGCTGAATGCCAGGTTCACTGCCATCATTTTCTCTGCAACCATAAACTTAAATCATAAATTTCAGATCTAAAAATCATCTCACTTTTAAGATCCTGCATGATCTTGTCCTCCCTGCAATCCTGTTCACTTGCAATTGTGTATGCTGCATATCAGATTTAAAATCTGATCTTCCTTTCCATCATTCATCACACATTCAAAAACACACTTTAGTTTTCGTCAAAACCTTTTGTTCTCATTCTGAGAAAAAAAAAAAAAAATATCTTCAACAGAGCATTCTAGCTCTGATACCACCTGATGCAAGGATCTACCCTACAAAACCCAGAATCCTTATACACCATGCTTATAAACATGCGTCTCGGCATTACATCCGTATCTCCTCGATATCAAATCATTCTTTTGAGATTGCTATGTGAGGCATTCGTTACAGGTTCAATCTCCTAAATGTAGTAAATCCTGAATCCTCACCTGAGCAGGAGAAATGATAGTGAATTCATCGGAAAAAGCTCCAGGGCCTATTGTTAATGGCTGGATTGCAATCCTCACCGCTGTTGCAGATATTATAAACTCTTAACAAAAACTATGTAAGAGATCAAGCACTGAGAAATTGTGCAATTACTCTGCAAGCAATAGATCCGGACTACTAAAACTAATTATATCAGACGATGATAGCAATAGATAATAAAGGGTATTGAAGCAGTGATATATATATTTCACAAGAACTTTCTAATATTCTCACTGGTCAAATCCACAATTTGACAAATTCCTTCTAGAAACCAGACTTCCTTCACGATTCTAGAATTGTGTAATGAAATTTAATTGTGGGAAAGCTCTTCTCTCTTATATAGACGCACAAAAAATTAGTCATGATGTACCTATCATAGCGAAATCATTGTGAAGCTTCTGTAGCTGTTCTATGGAGAATTTCGTATTCTAACCTGTGAATATTATGAAACTCAAGAGACAATCCCCTACACACCCAGGCTTCTACATCATTGTAGTACGCAAGACCTCATGCACAGAGAATTGATTCAAATTTAACAAAAAAATTATACACACAAATATTGCACAAATGGATCTCAACACTGCTGATCCAAAGCACTATCACACCTGAGCTTGTACAGTTCTGTGAGTTCCTGCACACAGGTCTATGGCTACATCTCCTGAGTTTTGACTCCTCCTATAACATATTCATACTCAATAACAAGTCATCTTAACATATATGCGTACATACAAGGGCTGCAACTATTCACACGTTATAAGAGCTCACAGATCCATCAAATTAGAACAATTGGGACAGAATGAATATTCATTAATACAATAGTAATTACCGACTTACAAAGGCCTCCCTCTCGTGGCCAGATTTACCATAAATTGGCCCTACTTGACATTGAAGCTAGACCTTCGCTTCCACAACCTCTCGATGTTCTATCAACAACATTCTTCCTCATTGCCCTGATTTTCAAATCATTGGCCCCTTTTACAACCTGCCCGAAGGCTTCCAAGTAGAACCCCTGCTCCCTACTCTACACACTCTCTCTCTGTCTTTGATTTTCAATGTCTTTGAGGCTTGATAATTTATAATAATTTATAATGATCTATTCTAAGTTCAATTCCTTCAACTTCTCAACAACAATCCTAAAATCACTCTTGAATCCCTAAGGATCCTCTTTCACCCATAATTAATGAAACTAATTTCTAAATTAATACTTAGAAAAATCTCTCATCCCCTTATTTTCTCAACTAATCCCATACATAGAAATCCTATCCCAAATTTTGCTCCTAAACTATTTCTCTCATATCCTTTTATTTAGAAAAAGAATATTTACATAATCCTCACTTTTCATAATTATCTCCTATTTTATTAAAATAACAATTTAATTTATAAAATATTAAAAATTGTCACACCCCCCTTTTATCACATATTTACAAATGAAACATGGTTTTGATGGTCCTGCATCATACACCCAACCTTAAAATTAATCATGATCCCCTGATCATGTGTTCGGATCTATGTATGCTTGGATCCCATATCTTCTGTTGTAACTTTCCACTTGCCACTGTTTCTTTCTGATGTTCTTCTCCTGGTTTCCATACTTTATGCTGCATCTCTCCACTAACTAGGCTTTCAAAATCTTTTGTTGTCTTTCTTTTGCTGCTTTCCTTTTGTTTTACCACTGCTGGCCTCTTCCAGGATACTTTCATCATCATCCGCCTCATCAGTTCAATTTCCTTTTTTAACAGATTTTCTCCAGCATCTTCAACAAGACCTGTACTCACAAAACAATTGTTAAATGAAAAACATAAGGCTTCAGTGTCCCCATAAAATATTGTTGTTGTTAGTGTTGTCTCAGCTGCCACCGTAAATATCGCTCCACATGTTGCTCTAGCTGTCACTATGGATGTTGCGGACTCCCAAACTTACTGTTCCTCTACAACATTCCTTTGCTCATCATCTGCAATTTCATCAACATGTTGCAAATTAACTCCAACATAATCTCCATCTTCTCTTTCGACCATCTTCAGAAATTGTCCATTATCATCTTGATTGATTCTGGCAATCCAATCAAGTTTTTCAAATACTTTAGCTTCACCTTGTACTACTCTAGCAGCTCCAAAATTTTGCCCACCAGTATTCTCTTGGCTATTCAGACAAGCCAACTCTTTCTTGTCACCCATGGAAACAAGCCTCTGCATAGGAGACATGATTGTCTCATCTTCTACCTGCAACAGTTCTTCTTCTTCCAAGACAATCTCAAATGATGGACTGTCTTCAACATCACCTGTAAACACAATCAAATTGTCATCTTCAAAATCACAAGACCCAATGGTCTCACCTGTTGATTCAGTCATCCGCAGCTCCAAATCTTTTTCAGGACTCAAAAAATCTTCACTGTCTTTCTCCTCAACTTCCTCTGGAAACACTTTAGTATGCTGCTTTGAGTTCCTTCTCAGCATATTAGTATGCTGATTTGCATTTACCATGAGACTATTAGCTAGTCTTGCCTTCTTTCCATATGTCTCTAAGATGTCGTTCTACTCTCGTTCACTGTACTAAACTCTTTCGTCTACTGCAACCTTTCTATCATACTCTGAATTCATCAACAAATATTCTAACAATGCAATTTCTCTGTAGCATTTCTAAACCATATCATCATCACCTGCATTCATATATAAACTTTCAGTTTGCACAAAATGTTCAACAGTATTAGCTGTTACTTCCCTTATCTGTGCTTCAGACTTATTCTCTTCTTCAACATCCACAAGAATTTTCTCTGGTACTGTAACAGCAAAAGAATTACTGCTTTCTTTTTCAGAGTACTTATCATTTTCTGCGTCCTTTGTCTTCATTTCCTCTTGAGATCTTGCTATCTCAGCATCGATCTGAACAACCTTCAGATTCAACTCTTCTCTCTCCTGAACAAACTCTAAAGCTTGCTCATATCCTTGTACTATCCCTGCAAACATACACAATTCATTAGTTTTAAAACCACAAGACTTTTTAGTCTTGATTGCTTCCTCCAATACTTCCTTTTGAACAGATTTGCGTGTGGAATTTTCAAATTCCATCTCTGGCTCAAGAACTCTAAGTCGCTTTTTCAATAAGGCAATCACAATTTGCCTCAACCTCCTCTGCAATTGTCGCCAAATCACTCTCTTTCCCTTTAGTGGAAAGATCCATCCTCTATTCTGATCTTCCTACTCTTGCTGTTGAAAAGTGTGCAACAAGAAATGCTTGTTGAGATTGCAACAAGATGATGGAGCTTAGTGAAAAGAGTCGCCTTCACTAAGTGGGCCCGCAGGCTATTTTTGGCGCAAGTCTATTTTTAGACTATGTCTATTTTTAGACATATGGATCATGTCTATGGATTGCAGGTTGTTGTTTATGGATGATTGATCAAGTTGGAAAAATAGATGGACTTCTATTTTTGATGAAAGTGTGAGTGATCACAGTGTGAGTGATCAAGTCTATTTTTAGACTGGCTGTCAAAAATAGAAAAGTCAAATATTATTATCTCACAATAATATTTGGACTATAAACTTTGTCTTATTCTCTTGGAGCACTTCAGTTCGAGCTACGGATGTGGCACATGCAATTGCATGAAGGAAATACGTGGTTCTTATGGGTTAGTTGAATATTTGCATGCATGACTTCAGTTAGAACTCAAGTGAGTTGAGTTTAGTGGACTGGAGGTGCAGTTGATGGAGTTGTGTTCAGTTTAGCTTTGTTAAACTGGTTGTATTTAGTCTAACTGGCGAATAGACTAGAGATGAGTTGGGTGAATTAGTTATTAATTAATTCACAAGTTATTAACTCATAATACAACTAATGAATACATCAGTTAACTCAGTTGCATGTCAGTGCATGTTCAGTTCAGCAGGGACAGGTGTTAGAGAATCAGATTGCTATCAGTTGTGACTATAGTTGTGCACCAGATCTTGCACAAATCAGGGGATTGAGTATGCCAATGAGTTTGCCCACATTGTAGCTTGTTCTCACGTGATTTAGCCAAGGAAAGACGTGGCTGCCTTGGAATTATCACGGTTCTTGTGCAGGTATTGAGCAGCGGAGGTAGGCAAGCAGCGGAAGAGATTTGAGCCAGTGATTGATTCAGATCTGAGCTGTATTGTGTGTAACAGAGGTGGAGATACTTGTGAGAAGTATTATGCTGTGTAATGTTACATGACTCAATCATTAATATACAGATAGTTGGGGTTTTTAGCGAGATGCTTTCCCCGGGATACATACTGTGTTAATGTGTGAATGCTCTTGATGTTTTATTGTTATTGATGCTGCTATATTGATGATCAACGTAGAGGAGCTTATGTATTGTGTATGTTTTCCGCAATAGTACATGATCAGGATAATCTCTGTTGAATATGTGTTAAATTATTCAAAATTTCCACACTTGCAACCATTCTTCTAGTACCTACAATTGTACTTTTATTACTGCGATCTCTCTTTCTCGAACTTTTGCAGTCATCTCATCTCTGTGGCATTTCTCTGAACCTCTTCTCTGATCCTCCATGATCATCTTTCAACAGTTGTTTGTTCACCATGAGTTGCACTAGCCTTTGCAACAACAAGCTCTCCTTCTGCCACTGCTTACCTCACCAAGCTCTCCTCACTTAGTCTTTTGGTAAGTACTGGTTCACTGCCTCTGGAACCTCTTGAGTACTCCTCTGCTCTCTTCAGGCTATCTCTTCAACTCACGTTTCTGTTCAGGACACTGCAATTGTCCTCCCTATCCAGCCTTTAGCTGAATGCCAAGTTCACTGCCATCATTTTCTCTGCAACCTTAAACTTAAATCATAAATTTCAGATAAAAAAATCATCTCACTTTTAAGATCCTGCATGATTTTGTCCTCCCTGCAATCCTGTTCATTTGCAATTGTGTATGTTGCATATCAGATTTAAAATTTGATCTTCCTTTCCATCATTCAGCACACACTCAAAAACACACTTATGTTTCGCAAACCTCTATTCCCTCATTCCGAAAAAATAAAAAAAAATATAAAATATAAACAAAATAAAATAAAAAATAAATAAATAAATAAATAAAAATATCTTCAACAGAGCATTATAGCTCTGATACCACCTGATGCAAGGATCTACCCTGCAAAACCCAGAATCCTTATACACCATGCTTATAAACATGCGTCTCAGCATTACATCCGTATCTCCTCGATATCAAATCATTCTTCTGAGATTGCTATGTGAGGCATTCGTTACAAGTTCAATCTCCTAAATGTAGTAAATCCTGAATCCTCACTTGAGCAGGAGAACTGATAGTGAATTCATCGGAAAAAGCTCCAGGGCCTATTGTTAATGGCTTGATTGCAATCCTCGCCACCGTTGCAGATATTACAAACTCTTAACAAAAACTATGTAAGAGATCAAGCACTAAGAAATTGTGCAATTACTCTACAAGCAATAGATCCAGACTACTAAAACTAATTATATCAGACGATGATAGCAATAGATAATAAAGGGTATTGAAGCGGTGATATATATATTTCACAGGAGCTTTCTCATATTCTCACTGGTAAAATCCACAAATTGACAAATTCCTTCTAGAAACCAAACTTCCTTCACGATTCTAGAATTGTGTAATGAAATTTAATTGTGGGAAAGCTCTTCTCTGTTATATAGACGCACAAAAAATTAGTCATGACGTACCGATCATAGAGAAATCATTGTGAAGCTTCTGTAGCTGTTCTGTGGAGAATTTCGTATTCTAACCTGTGAATACTACGAAACTCAAGAGGCAATCCCCTGCAAACCTAGGCTTTTACATCATTGTAATACACAAGACCCCATGCACAGAGAATTGATTCAAATTTAATAAAGAAATTATCCACACAAATATTGCACAAATGGATCTCAACAATGCTGATCCAAAGCGCTATCACACCTGAGCTTGTACAGTTCTGTGAGTTCCTGCACACAGGTCTAAGGCTACATCTCTTGAGTTTTGACTCCTCCTATAACAGATTCATACTTAATAACAAGTCATCTTAACAGATATGCGTACATACAAGGGCTGCAACTATTCACATGTTATAAGAGCTCACAGATCCATCAAATTAGAACAATTGGGACAGAATGAATATTCATTAATACAACAGTAATTAACGACTTACAAAGGCCTCCCTCTCATGGCCAGATTTACCATAAATTGGCCCTACTTGACATTGAAGCCAGACCTTCGCTTCCACAACCTCTCGATGTTCTATCAACAACATTCTTCCTCCTTACCCTGATTTTCAAATCATTGGCCCCTTTTACAGCCTACCCGAACACTTCCAAGTAGAACCCCTGCTCCCTACTCTACACTCTCTCTCTCTGTCTTTGATTTTCAATGTCTTTGAGGCTTGATAATTTATAATAATTTATAATGATCTATTCTAAGTTCAATCCCTTCAACTTCTCAACAAAAATCCTAAAATCACTCTTGAATCCCTAAGGATCCTCTTTCACCCATAATTAATGAAACTAATTTCTAAATTAATACTTAGAAAAATCTCTCATCCCCTTATTTTCTCAACTAATCCCATATATATAAATTCTATCCCAAATTTTGCTCCTAAACTATTTCTCTCATATCCTTTTATTTAGAAAACGAATATTTACATAATACTCACTTTTCATAATTATCTCCTATTTTATTAAAATAACAATTTAATTTATAAAATATTAAAAATTGTCACACCCCCCTTTTATCACATATTTACAAATCAAAAATGGTCTTGATGCTCTTGCATCAAAATATGTAAGTAAATTGACACCATTCCTGTTATCATAAAATGAAACCAACATTTAAAACAATAGTATTTGAAATACCAGTTTATTGAATTCATTTCTCCAGCTCCGGTCTCTAATAGTCCTTTACAATGCCTAAGCTTCTGCTTTCAAAAGCAAAGCTACAATAGTGCAAACTCCGTTCATTATACATAACTCAGGATGTAAAAGAAAAACCTCAATAATCTCCAAATTTGAGATTCCACTCCTCCCACCTACAACTCTAAATCCCTATTACAAAAGTGCTTTTAGAATTCTAGAATTGCAGAGGAAAGCAACCCCTAATTACATTATGCAATTTGCTATATATAATATTTACAAAGGAATACTTGAAATGAAAGTTTGTTGAAGGAAATCTGCGCAATCACTTTTATTTGCTCAAAATTCCAATTTTTTAATTGCTGGAGCATTCTCATTGATTGAGATCTTTTTCTCCAAATCTTTTCTACTGTTTTCCTCCAAGAAGAAATCAAAATAAATTAAAATGCAATCAATAAAACAAAATATCATTTTTGGCATTTAAGACAAATCTAATCAAATTCTATTTAAATAAATCTTTGAAAATAAAATATAAACTCTCTATTGATGCCTATGATGGTTTAATTGGCCAAGGATTTTATTGATGTGTGAATCTGCAATTAGAAGAGGCTTGGACAAATGAAAATGCAGAAAATAACTCAGAGAATTGATTTTATTTTAGAAATTCGGAGCATGATATTCTACATTATTTTTTATTCAATTAATGACCAAATATATTAGTGAAACCTTTTTAGAAATATTCTCCTTGATTTTTTCTTTCCAATGAGCCGTCCTGGGCCTCATTTGGCCAAGTATAACTCAATCTATGAGCCTCCAAAGTTGATGAATCAAAATTGGCGTAACTCTGGAAATTTTGTTGTTGGGCTAAAAATCAGAGTTTTTAATTAAAAATCTAATCATAAATTAGAATTCTAATTATTTAATAATTAATTCTAAATTAATTCTTAATCATAAACTAAACTACTATTTATTAATTAATATTAATATAATTTAACTAACCTATTAAAATATTATAACTAATTAATATTAATCTAAATAATAATTAAATTAATTATATATATTATCTATTAACTAATTTTAATTATATTAAAATAATTTAATAAATATTCATGTATTAACACTTAATATATATTAATTATATTAATATAATTAACATGTACGTATTACATTCTCCATTAGTTCCAAACGTGTTTGAAAACAAAACCAAAGTCGAAATTAAGTGTTTATCGCATCAACCTTTTCGCAAATATGTTAAGGTTTGATTTATGCGAGAAGAGTTTTGCGATGAGCTTTTTTGCGATATGTTACCCTGATGCGAGAAATGGTTAATTTTTGTTTTAATTTAATTTAATTAATTAAATTTTGTATTTAAATTAATTAATATTTAAAACTAAAAGTAAACTAAGCTACCTACACTATATTATTTCTACTTTACTCATACGTATGAGTAAAAACTTCAAACTAAAAACCAAACCACGAAGCTCATATGAGACTTTGGTTAATAGGACATGTCTTTGACTTTTCGCAATCACACATCGAGAGGTAAAGGTCATCGCAATTTTTATAAATGTGTCAAGTGAAATTTTGCGATGCGATCTTGCGATCCAATCTAATAAATTTTGTTTATTT
>APFE030316650.1:0-33050 GCA_000404065.3 Pinus taeda | reverse complement strand
GTAAATGGTTGTGCCCTTTTCTTGTTCATGACACAAATCTCTGAGAACTCTTCTCAGCCACACTGCTTGGCATGCTGCTGCTGTTGCTACCACATACTCTGCCTCTGCTGTTGACAAAGACACAACTGGTTGCTTCTTGGAAGCCCATGAGATGGCTCCCAATCCCATATGAAGCACATATCCCGATGTGCTTTTCCTATCATCAACACTTCCAGCCCAATCACTGTCAGTGTAACCTGTCAACATGAAACTTTCAGAAGAGGAGTATAAAATACCAAACCCCTTCGTTCGATTCACATACCTTAGAATCCTCTTGGTTTCCTGCCAATGAGTCTTCTTCGGTCTTTCCATAAATCTGGAGATTAAACTCACAGTGTGCATAATGTCCGACCTAGTTGCAGTCAAGTACATAAGGCTGCCAACTATGCTCTTGTACAATTTTGGATCAAAATCCTTGATGCTATCTTCTTTGGTCAATTTCAACCCCATTACAGTTGGAGTCACACCTGCCTTGTTGTTTTGCATGTTAAATCTCTTCAACACTACTTCTACATATTTAACTTGAGAAATGAAAACACCATTTTCACTTTGGTCTACTTCAATTCCAAGAAAATATCTTAAGAAGCCCAAGTCAGTCATTTCAAATTCACTTTTCATGACTGCTTTGAAATCAGCAATGAGAGAAGCATCATTGCTATTAAAAATCAAATCATCTACATATAAGACAACAATAAGAATCTTACCGCCATTCTCCTTTATGTAGAGTGTGGGTTCACCATGACACTTATCAAACCCATTCTCAATCAAATAAGCATCTATTCTGCTGTACCATGCTCTTGGAGCTTGCTTCAGTCCATAAAGAGCCTTCTTCAGTTTCCAGACTTTATGTTCTTGGCCTTCAACTTCATAGCCTGGAGGTTGTTCAACATAAACCTCTTCTTTTAACACTCCATTCATGGATGCAAATTTAACATCCATCTGATAAATCTTCCATTGTGTTGTGCCACAATAGACAACATTGTTCTGACTGTTTCCATCCTTGCTACTGGTGCAAATGTTTCATCATAGTCTTTGCCTTGTCGCTACTTGTAGCCTTTCACAACAAGTCTTGTTTTGTGCCTATCAATCTTGCCTTCAGCATTGCTTTTGGTCTTATAGACCCACTTAACTCCAATGGGATCTTTGCCTTCAGGGAGGTCACTAACTCCCATGTTTTACTCTTCTCAATTGCACCAATTTCTTCATTCATTGCTTCAATCCATTTATCTTCATTTACAACATCTTCAAAATGAACTGGGTCATCAACATGGCAATGCAAAGCGAATAATGAATTCAGACTGGTATTGTTACTTACCTCTCCTTGTTCATAAATCTCATTCAGATTTCTGAATCTTAGTCTTCTTGGTGTGCTTGGAGTTCCATCCAAACTTGAGGGTGTTTCTGATCCCTGTGGTGTGCTTGGAGAAGCACTTCCTTGACTTCTCAAGGCTGTTCGAATTCCAGCTTGTGGTGTGGTTTGTTGTACTTGCTGTGGTGGAGGAGGGACCACCAAGGAAGGATTATTTGCTGCTGTCCCTTCCTCTTCTTCTTCGTGAGACACAATTGTCTTCACATTCACTGTCTTCTCTAAGCTTCCATCCCAAGCTTCATCTTTAATGAACTACACATCTCTGCTTACTATCAATTTCTTGGTGGATGGATTATAGAGTTTGTATGCTTTTGACTCATCACAATAGCCAATAAAGACACACTTCTCCCCCTTACTTTCAAGCTTCTTCCTTAGCTGATCCGGTACATGTGCATATGCTACACAATCGAATACTCTCATGTGAGTGACAATTTACTTTTGACCACTCCATGCTTCTTCTAGTATTTTGTTCATGACAACTTTAGTTGGGCATCTATTCAAGATGTACACTGCGCAAGTGACAACTTCTGCCCAATACTCATGCGGCAAGTGTTTTGCCTTCAGCATACTTCTGACCATGTCAAGAATGGTCCTATTCTTCCTTTCGGCAACACCGTTTTGCTTATAAATAAAAGATGTTTTATTTATTTACCATACCTCCACTTTATTTATATTTTTATTTATTTACCATACCTATTTTTTTATTGTTCATAAACATCGTTATATTTTAAATTTATTTTATGTTTATATATAGTAATAATTAGATTGATTTCTAAATAGGGCCAACATTAGATTAAAATTGTTAAATGTTAAAAATTACATGTTAAATGTTTATGTGAGATCTACCCCCATAATGGGTTGTAGAGCACCTCTCGACGCAATAAAAAAAAAGGCAGAGGGAGAGACATTATGCTAATCATCTTCTCTAGAGTCGACAAGAGCAGGGTTCTTCATGCTGGAGCTAGGGAGCTTTGTTTAAGGGATGCATGGTATGTGTTGCTCAATACGGTTGAGGCACCCATTCTACTTCTGTAAATGAAACTGAATTTTCTGAAATTCCTTTCTATAATCTGGAAACCCAAGAGTGGTCGCAGCGCCACCAGTGGAATTTGATATAATGCTTTGGTTAGGAGGCTCTTCATCAACCAATAGAACCGCAACATTTGCTTGAACTGAGTTTCCCTACCTTTGGTATGACCAGGATTGGGAACTAATGTTTTCTAGTCATCCAAATCAATGTCCACAATCATTTCTTTCTGATTAAGCTCTTCTTCCCATTCCTCGATCAACTGGCAAACCTGGGTCAAGGTGCCCTCATGATACATTGTTGTTGCTTCATTTATGATGCGTAAAACTGACTTGCGGCCCCGAGCTTGATCCCAAGAGGAGCTTGGCTAGTTACCCCCAAGGGATTCCTTAGAGCTTTTCCTTCGGACATGCGAGCTCTAGATAGCCTTACCCTTTTCGTAGGCAAAACAAGCCATGAGAATTCGGTACTTGAAATTACTTTAACTAACAAACAGAGATCCTATAAACCACCCAGATGGGAGATTTAACCCAGAAACACAAAGCTTCCATGGGTCACCACAAAGTCGAGGACCTACCAAATGAAAGAGATGAGAGGCCAGAAACTGAACCAAACCCCAATTCAATCGCTTGACACAAATAGACAATCGCAAGAAAGAAACCCCTTGAACCCAACATGCAGCCACTTCCTTTCGAGGAACTGTAAGACGAAATTGTAAGTTGAACCATCCTCACACCAAAGCCCTAGAGGTTTTGGCTCAAAATTGTCAACATACATACGAGAAAAGAGTCCCTTGAGGTGGGGATAGAGAAAAAGAAATACCTAGAAGCGGCGAGTGAACCAAAACCAGTATAATCTCATACAAAACAGTGTAATACCAAACACCACAGACACAAGAAGACAAGAATCAAAAGAAAAAGTTTCCTCTTTTGTATCCTCCACATAGAAATCCACATATGTCGCCTTCTGCAATGACCAAGTTGCATCAGAACCTTTCAACCCAAAGGCCAACATATAAATATAAAGAATCATAGGGGCATGGATAGAGGAACTGTAAACATACCTGTGAACCTGAGCTTGAAAAAACCATGACTGAACCTGTGCCCAGGGAAAATTCACCGACGAAGCCTTCTCCAAGCCACATTTCTACGCAAACTAGAGCCGAGGGAAACAAAGTTCAATATCAAGAAACTTACCAAACTTACTACGAAAAACATCGGTTATCCCATCCATACTTATGCCCCTGCCACCTTCGAGGATGGCATTAAATCCTCGCATGCAAAGAGTGACCACTCCATGTGCTTCATGCATGTGGAGGGTGGCGAGGAGGCACCTTGGGATTATCAAAGCCATTTGTATGCAAGTCTTATTACCATTGGCTCACACCCCAACCAGGGATAGGGAACAATGGCTTGATTTTTTTGTTGACTCTTTCTAATTTCCTTCTCCATGAGCACTGTTAAGGGGTTGAGGTATTCATCTATGGCCTGGGGAGGCCAGAACATCTCCAACAATTTTCCATGATGAGAACAACCCTAATTTGCATGGAAGTTTTCCACTTTGTTTCCCTCTTGCCGAACGTGAGAGGTGAGGATGTAGTCAAAATGTGGAAGAATCTCACCCACTTCTTGCTCCAAGTGAGTCGTGCGCCATCTATGGCTGAGATTTTCTTATCTAGTTCCTTGGATCAACTTCTTAGTAATATCAATCACCAATTTTGAGTCACCTTCAATCACTAAATTTTTGTAGCCAATTTTAATGGTTGTAATGAGGCCTTGTTTGACTGCACTAAATTATTCGTCGTTGTTACTAGCATACCCATAATCAGCTGGAAATACAAGTTGAGTTCTTTTCTGAGAATCTCAAAAGAGCCCCCAAAACCAGCAAGGCCCAAGTTTCCTTTAGATGCACCATCAAAGCTTAATTTCATAAATCCCTCTAGAGGAGTAGAGAAGTGATGAACCAATTCAATAGGGGCAACAATAAGTTTCCACGAGCTCGGGGAAATCATACTAGGGGAAAGATTCAGTCAGTTGAAAATTCTGGCTTCGTGGGGGAAGCCTGCCAATCATTTGGGTGACATTTTTGTGCTAGGATTTCTTCTCTAATATTTTGAGTTATTCCTTTCGAAACTTCTTCCTGGGATTTATGACGGTCTTTAAAAGTCATGTTATTCCTCTCCTTCCATATATCCCACAAAAGAAAGCCCACACCAGATCCCAAGCTTTGTTCAACACCAGACTCATGAATATGCCTTTCTTCCATAACATAATATATTCCTTGACTCTTTACTGGTCTCTCTCTAGGCAGCCAAAGAGGTATCCTAGTTGCCTCCATTTTTTATGAGCAAAGGGACAAGAGTTTAAAAGGTGTTCCATGTCCTCATTATGTTGGCCGCATAAGAAAAAAAAGGATGACCAGAGAATACCACATTTTTTAAGTTGCTCCCAAGTGAGAATTATCCCTCTACAGACCCACCATAAAAAAATATTATATTTTTGGCCATAGCCTTATGATGGTTTTAACCAAATTCCGCCCGAATATTGTATGCTTCCTTGATGTTAAATATGCCTCGGGTAGAATATCCTCGTCATAGAATATCGACCCCTTCTGAATCGTGATTTTCCTTGATTGTAATTCTTTTTCCAAATGTTTCCACTAATATGAAATGGGTGGGTTCGGCCAATCCTAAAATTCTTTCCATATCCTCCATCCATAGCTTTATTGTTGGCCTTCCAAAACTGGTCCACTCTAGAGAAGTTCTAGTTGTTTGTAAATAGGAAAATCTTCCCTAAATCTTGTCTACTAAACAACTTTTCTCTCTGTTTCCAGGAGGCCTGCCAAAAGGATGTAGTTCTTCCATTTCTAATTTCCCAGAAGAAATGATGGGAGATGAGGTCACAGTTCCCTGTTGCTAGATTCCATATTGATGATTCCTTGGGAGGATCTTAGTATCTGAGAATATCTTCAATGTTGATTGGCATGCCATATTTTCTGATCCATAACTTTTTCCATAAATCTGGGCCTCTCCTTATCAATTTCTACGATAATTTATCACCCATAACTTGAATCAAGTTGAAAATATCTCAAATACTTAATCCCTCCTCCATATTGGGCTTCATGAGCTTAGGCCAAGAAAATAGAGCCCATTTCTTCAATTGTTGAGCTCCTCCCCATAAAAACTTTTTAAATATATCTACCATCTTTGAACATGAGTTTTTGGGCACAACCATCCCCAAGAGCTCATAGATAGGAATTGATTGAAGGAAAACTTTTAGAATATTTTTTCTACCTGCCAGATTGAGGGCTCTGAAGGCCCAACTGTAGAGTTTCATTTGAATCTTTTGAACAAGGGTTTGCCAACAAGATTTTTTTAAAGAATTGAATGCCAAGGGCATTCCCAAATACTTAATAGATAATGAGTCGATTCCAAAACTCATAAGTCTAGCCAGAAAGGTTTGGATGTTCATTGAGGTATTGAAGATGAAGATACTAGATTTTTCATTGTTCACTAGGGTACCCAAAGCTGCCATAAAGTCATGCAGAGAATATTTGATTCTCTTGGCTTCCCTTGACGAGACTTGATAGAATAACATGAGGTCATCCTCAAATTGTTGATGGGTAATGGGGAGTTCATTGCCCCACAGGTGAAGGAATTTGATTTGTGATGAAAGAAATGTCGATCTCAAATACCTTCCCATTCCATCGAGTACTAATATAAAGAGAAAAGGAGAAATCAGGTCACCTTTTGTTAAGCCTCGAGAGGGGTTGAAGGGTATGGATGGAGAGCCATTGAGTAAAATGGAGAATACACGAGAAGAGATAAGTGAGAAGATCCAATTTACCCATCGCTGATCAAAACCAAAAGAGTTGAGGACAGATTTGAGATAATACCAACTAAGGTGGTTATAGAATTTGTATAAGTCCAGCTTCATCATCATACTAGGGTTTTAAGATGCTTTAGGGAGTGAACAATTTCCTGAGAGGTGATAATACCATCAACGATTTGGCACCCTTCCATGAAGCTAGTTTTCTCAGGGGATATGAGATCGGGAAGAAGATGCTTAAGACACTTAACAATAACTATGGATATAATCTTGTAAGTAAAAATACACAAGGAAATGGGTTGGAACCCTTGAGGATCTTTAGATTTGGTCATTTTGGGGATTAAAGCAATGAAAGTAGAATTAAGGCCAGGACTTACCTTCTGATTCTGACGAGACTCCTCCACCACTTCTAGGATATCTTTCCCAGTGAAGCTCTAGGTTGCTTGGTAGAATTTAGACATGAAACCATTTGGTCTTGGGGCTTTGTTTTTAGCCATGCCTTTGAAAACCTCCTCTATTTCCTTCATAGTGGCCGCACGCATGAGGGCTAAATTCTTATTTCTAGAGATGAGCTTAGGAATATTACGAGTGATTTGCTAGATGGCTTCCAATATGTCCTGCAGATGTTAAGAAAGCGGGGATTGTAAGTGACTGACTGTTAGATATTTCATTTCTTCATGTTGAACCAATATGTTCCCTGCTTCATCTTTAAGAGAGAATATCTTATTGTGTTTTTGGTGTTGGATCATGGCTTTGTGGAAAAAACAAGTGCTTCTCTCCCCTTCCCAAAGCCATTGTATTTTGGATTTCGATTTCCATAGAATTTCTTATTTTTGGCTTCTGTCTTGCAACTGGTTCACTAACTGGCCTTCCTCCTCCACCAATGCTTCAGATATTCCTTATTGATGATCTTTTGTTGGACATATTGCATTCTATCTTTCAGTTATTGCTAGTCTTTCATGATGTTGCCAAACTCTTCCTGGTTCCAATGCTTGATTTGATTATTAAGATCCTTTAGCTTAAGATGAAAGGTATATATATGATTCTTTCCTTGAGTTGTGCTATATTTCCACCAGCTTCCAACCTTTTTTCATAAATGAAGGCTCCCTTAGCGAAAAGATTCAAATCGAAAGGGCCGATTCTTAGGAGCTATTTTCAAATCAATCTCTATTCTGATCGGCCAATGGTCCTATCCCAAGCAAGGAATAATAGAGGGTTCTAGAAATATGTCTAGACTAATCACCTGTTCAGAGACCAAAAATCAATCTAGCCACGATGTTCCTTAATGAGTGCCCCCACACCGATCATTCCAAGTATACATGCCATTATCTTTTAGCATATCCACTAGGTGTAGGTTCATGATTATGTCTCTGAATGCTTCCATTTGAACATCCATACAACGAAGGCCTCCCATCTTCTCATCTAGCAACGAGATCAGGTCAAAGTCATTGCCAAGGACTCAAAGTTCCTCCAAGTATAACCTTATGAGTTTTCCTATGATTTGAAGGAAAACCCCTTTTTCTCGTGGAATGTTGGGCACATACACTGCTGACAACAGAGCCCAATATTTGGTACGATGTGTCTAAATTTTCTTGAGATAATTCTGGGTATGCTAACCCAATATTCAAATATGATCTCGACATGATTCCAAAGAATATCCAAACCACCTGTGATTCCCTTCGAATCTTGAGCTACCACCTCGTACTAGGGTTTAAACCCTCTAACAATTTTTTTTAATCTACCTTCTGAGATTTTTGTTTCTTGGATAATCCTGATGCTCAGTTTGTCTCTTATGAGCCCGTCTTTTAGATACCTTTGCTTTCCTTTACTTTTCAGGCCTCGCACATTCTAGGAGGTGATAATCATTGAGAAGGCTTATTAAGTTGGTGGAAGATCTCTCACAGTGGCAGCACCCTTCCTGAGTTAACAAACATATCTCCCACCATCTGGATGGATTCATGCAAATTATTTTGACCCCTTTCTTTTCTTCCTTTACTTGGAATACTCAGAGCTACTCCCTGACTTGGTTGGGTGCCCAAGTGGTCGAGCTAATACAGAGATATCGTCCCCTGTTTGGGTTGATACGGTTGAAAAGTATCTCGATATAATTTATTTTGATCTTTAGGGATGAACCGTTCATCCATATGGTGTCATTCATTCAATAATCTTCTCATGATATATTACTTTGTACTAAGTTCCTTCTTATTATCGTCAATCTCCAGATTGGCTTGCTCCATTAGATGGATTGATGATTATTTCTCCTAAGGTTCATCTTCAACTTTTCTCTTAGGTTTGTTTCATCCCTTGGGTGGAATGGTATGGTTTTCTTTTCCTGTTGGATCGCTAGGTTCACCATAATTTTCTCCTTTCTTTGTTAGAATCTCAAATATGTTGGTGGTATGTTGGGATTTCCTTGGTTGCGATTAAGTAGAAGTCGAGGAGGTCTTCGTGTTACGTTTATTTTTTTGGACTTCCTGGAAACCCTCTGAATCTTCCTGATGTTTAGTTAGGTCCTTAGCGGCCTGAGTCTTAGGAGTTTCTAGTTGATTCAGATGATAGTCTTGATACAGATGACCATACTCATGACGTATCTTGCACCAGAATGAAATATGCTCATAATCCAGATGTTGTTGCCAAACCTTGTCTTGATACTCCAGCTCCATAAATTCAGGAAGTGGCTCTATTATGTTCATATACACACAAATCTAGGCATAAGAAGTATATCGTCCTCTTCGTGTTGAATCTGCAACCTTCACAAAACTCCAATAGTGTTTCCTATCCCCTCCAAAATTTTTGGATCCAAAAAATTAACTGGAAGGGAAAATAAACGGACCCATACCGGGGTAGCTAGGAATTTCTCCTGATCCGGATTGTAGGATTCTTCCCAATGGCGCATGAGGAGCCCAACATTGTAGAAACAATAGTGCCCATTTTCAAAAACCCTCTCTTTGTCTTCGAGACTGATGAAAATTACTATGAAGAAGCCCCAAGCACCCAAGTTCATATTGATATGCCCTTTTGGCTGCCATTTAAGTTGGATCCATTTCATCAGATCATGTTTAGTGGGCCAGATGCTAATAAATTTGCAGATCACTGTGTAGCCTTTCATAAATTTCTGGTAATTTTCCAGTTTGTTGACTCGAATTAAAAATCAGGGCTTTTTTAATGCTCTTGGAAGGCATTGTCCACACATTCTCGCCTGCCATTATGCACCCAGAATTGGGGTACCCTTGCGACCTCCTTCAGAACCCCCTGACGTCACGATCACTCCTTGTGAGCTCAATTCTCCTGAAGCCATGTTGCAGTAGGAGGTTATCTCTCCCCTCCCTTCTTGCAAGCTTATACCTTTCATTAGTAGAATGATAGAGATGTAAGACCAAAAATGAATGGGAATATGGCACCTTCGCGCATGATTTAGAGTTTGCAGGCTAAAGCCCTCGCATAGCGCATTCTCTTCTTCTTGCTATGCAGTTTACTTCTTGAATTTTTAAATGCTCGGGAAGTTAGTTATTTTCCTACATTCATCTATCATTTTTTAGGTTTGAGTTTGTGGTTATTCAAGACATAACCTACTAGTTATAGAAAGTATTTCTCTGACTTCAAGGTTTGTTGCATGATACATTAACTTCTTGGCAAAGCCTCTTAAACAAAAACTGAGATTCCTGAGCACTGAATCCCTGACCAAGAATTTTCTTTGAGATTTGTATCACCTGCTAAAAAAAGGTATAGTGAAAATTGGAAATATGCTCAAAAATAATATAGATAATGACACTAACTTATTCTTTGATTCATAGCTTGTTCTATTATGCATTTAATATGAACAAAAAAGATAATATCTACATAGGCTTCCTTTGGACTTATGAATAACTATTAAACTCTTACATCTCTTAGATGTGCTCTTTGCATATCGACACAACTTTCCTTACTTATCAATGTTTCAACACAATGTAATTGTACTTTCTAATAGGAATAGTTGTTCCCATGATAGTTAAACAATCTGCACATTGAACATAATGTGACTATTAATTCAGATGTATATGAATATGATATCTAGGTCAACTATATATGCACATAATGTAAATGTGACTTGAAAAGATAAAGTTTCAAGGTCATCAAACCTATTAGGGTTATTACTTCGTAATTGAATTCAATTACTATATATATATGCTCAACATGATGTGTGATCATTTTGAATATTTAACGTTTTTTTTATCATCCTACTTCATGTGTTAGTGATTTCCATGATTTTTCTTATAATAATCTACCGTTTAAGCAAGTGAACACTAGAAGTGTTTTTTTTTAAATGTAAAATTTCAAAATTTCCCATAATTATGAACATCATTATACTTTATAAAGTGTTTTATAAAGTGTTATGATAGAATAATGGCTTATGATACAATGAAGTTTCTTTAAAAGAATTTGTTCTTTCATCTTTGATACGGTTTTAGTCAAATATGGTTTCAAATATGATTATGATTTTAATTTATTTATTGAAAACAACTTCCAAGTGTTTGCATTCCTTGAATGTATTTTTTATACAGATTAAAAATGATTTCTTGAATTTATAAACTTAAATGTAAAATTCATAGCCTTTTATTTGTAAAGTTATGAAAAAATAAAATAAAATAGCATACTACAAGTTTTAGAAATTTAGCTTGGATATCAAAATACTTATGCAATAACATTATTTTAAAGTAGATTTAGATAACAACTAAAAAAATATATCAAAAACATGGATATATAATATTATTAGTATTTAAACATTTATATATTCAAATATATTTGGCATGAAAAATAATGCCATATTTGTTTTGACCCATACATTTAAAAAATGGAATTTAAAGCTTTAGGTCTTCCGCGAAAGTGTTCTTCCCATGTTTATGAATAAGAGAATCATAGCCATGCATAACTAGCCATAGTTCACATACAGAGTGACTCTTAATAATACACTGAGCTAATGAATAAATAGTACAATCACGACTCTTAATAGTATAATAATGGTTAAACAGTAAAATTATGATTAAAATTTTTTATTTTTGAAGTTGATAATCACTATGAATAATAATCAGCATGAATTAATGATTAGTTTAGTTTTTTTACTTTATTAGTTAAAGAGAAATAATGTGACATTCAATAGACAATATGAAAAAATGATAACTAATATTTGACTCACTGTATAAGAGTTACTATTAACTCATAACTACCAAAAAGTACATAAATTCCATATCCTAAAATTAAATTTTAATACACTTAAATTTAAATATTTTATTTTTTTCAATTATTGTAATTCCATTTTGATTACAAATAAATTATATTTTAAAATACAACATTTTAATATTCACGTATATTAGTAAATAAATAAATTTATATTATTATATTTGTAATATAAAAATAAATTCATATTCATTATATTTTATACTTTTAAATATAAAAATAAATTTAATATTTATGTTATAGGGGTAGTCTATATTGGAATACCCCTATTTTAGAATTGGGTTTGAAAATTTTCAAATCTTTAAAATTCAAAAATGATTTGGATGGTCAGGATTATTTATTAATGAAAAGTTTCATTTTTCAGTTACGGAAATTTACACGCCACATCTTTAGTCGTCAATGAGATTTGTGGTCCCATCTCTGGCCCTCAACCTCCCGCCTATTCCTTACGTTGAGCTGCTCTTCATGTTATTATTAAGACGCAACAGAGTCCCAGTTGTCCATAAAATGAGAATTTACAATAAAGAGTTAAGTATGGGAAAACTTTTAATTAGGTTCGAAAATTTTTAATTAGTCTCCTTTTTAGAACTTTTGGGAAAAAATTTAATTAGCGTCCCTTTTAGAATTTGAAATGGTTTGATCGAATGCGTTCCCTAAAGTTAAGGTAACCGTGATGGACGCGTTTGCTTTGCTATGCTCCAATACTAGTTTGCGTTGGCAGGAGTTGCTTACCTATGAACCTCACGACAATAGAAACCCACAAGATAGTTTTCACAATGTTCAAGTCTAATGTCATTTTTCATGTTATAATGATTAAGATTTTCTTAAAAATTACGTTTGAAACGCATTGATTAATAGTTTTTTTTATGTGATTTTCCAAAAAATCTTAATCATTATATCATGAATCATTATAAGTATTTAATCTAAAATCTTTCATATGGATGATGATTATGATGGTGGTTAACGTTCACTAAGACTAACCATTGGTCTATCGGACCTAAAGAAACAAATTATTTATTTTGATTTAAGATTTTATTCCTATGCTCAAAAAGCTTGGAGAGAAGCCTGCCGAGCTCACTATAATTTTGACATTGTAAAAGGCTAGGAAGGTCAGTATTATAACAAAGATTGTGAAACTGAGATCTAAGTGGTTGTACGTGGGGCACTTTAAGAGGAAGTGGTTTTCATTCTCGATGTTCCTATTCTCACATATATGGCAGATCCTTTCCATCCATGGTGTTTTAAGAACTGCCCAATGACCTGTTTCACTATGGAGCTCATTAGAATTCGTTCTAATCTTTGCTATATTAATTTTCTTCTTTGAGCTAGTTAAAATAGAAAGATACTTTTGATCTTCTAGGGTGGGGTTGATGACCTTCTTATAATAACTTAATTTTCTTTTCGCCACTAAAACTTTCTCACACCACATTTTTTCTTTGAACATAGAAGTAACAATATCTTCAATGTTATTAATGTTTTGTAATGCATCATTCTCGTTGATCTCCTAATAGTTTAACAAGGCCCTTGTGTCTTTATGCCACCCCCGATTGAGCCTTAGGTGGTTCTGGCTGGAATTTTAAAGCTACTTTAGGAAGTCTGTGATCATCTATGTTATTGAGTTTGTGCTTGTACAACAGAAACCTAATCATAGCTAGGTTCTCAATATGGGAAAGACCTGCTTCTATAAGGAGAATAGGATATGGTGTATTATTTTTAATTTTCGGGTTATAAGTTATAAAACGCTTCTGAATTTGCTCAATCTTTCTCCATGATTCTCTAGAGATGCTGCAACCCCAAACCTCACAGCCATATAAGATAACAGGAGTGACTAAAGTTTCAAAGAGGAACTTCTTTTTATCCCACATTAAGAGGTTCGCTCTTTTCCAATTATTTTCAAGACCAAAATAAGCTTTCCACCCCATTAATCTTTTTCTCAATGCTATGGTTCCAGTTGAGCTTGTGATGAATATCAATTCCTAAGTACTTGTAAAAATACACTTCCCTTTTTCATGAAGAATGGTAAAAATACAATTCCTATATATATTATTAATGTCATTTTTCATGTTTTTAAATTACCATTTAATACTTACTTTTCATTATTAATCATTATAATATTTTTTTTTTTTTTTTATTATAAAAACGACATCTATTACATTTGTTAATATATATATCACATTTATTAATATATAAATATATATCAGCCCCATTATTAAACATAATTATACTAATCAAAAAATTCTTACAGCACCTCCATTCTCACTTATACAATTTTAACAATTAATATGTAAACAAATTCAATGATTCTAATCCACGAACTAAATTCTAAACAAAAAAACTTATCGAAACAGCATTACCTAAACTGCTCACAATACACAGATTCAATGATTCTAATGAATCCCAACTAAATTCTAAACAAAACTTATCAAAACAACATTACCAAAACTGCTGACAAAAACCATTAGCCGTGAAAATTTAAAAGTAGAATGTGTACACGACGCTACGCTAAGACGAAGTTGCCACCTGCAATCATAGATAATCGCCGTTCAGCAACCAACCGCCATTCAATAAATAATTAGTTTTGCCCCGCTATCAGCCGTAATAAATCATTAAAAAAAACGTTAATTCACGACCTTATCTTCATTAATTTATCAATAATTTAGATACCCAATATATTTTTCCCATTTCAGATTAACTATAGGAAAGATTTTGGAAATTTTTTCCCACTTTCGCTTTTGTCCAAATTTAAATAAATATATATTGAAAATAGCAGTAAATATTATTGTGATATTGACTAATTAATGTTCCATACATGCTAATTTTCCAAGTAAATTTTAAACTAACCCCAACAAACATATATGAATAAGTCAATAACACAATAAATATTAGTTGCCGAACGAAAAATGTTCTAGCGTTTTCCATGAAACCAAAGGATTGACGTTGACCAACGCCAATTTCTGACGGCGACCGTATCGTTCCACGAAAACGAAGATTTGACATTGACAACTACAATTTCCTCACACTCCGTGAGACATTGCACTGTTTTTTCCAGGATATTGCGGCGTCCTCCAATTTGACTATATATAACACACGCCACGTACATCTTTAAAGAAACTCCACAACAATTGTGAAGCATAGCAAATAAAATGGAATCAGAGTCGTCTACCCCGCTGTAAGCATGCAAGATGTCATTTCGAAATGATGTTGCTTATATTCTAAATGGACTATATTTTGATAAACGCTTGCGTGTCAATTTTGAATTATTTTGTGTATATCAATTTAAATTTATCTTTATCTTTATCTTTATCTTTGGGTTAGTTTCAATGGGTTTGATTCAAACACCTGTGCATACCTCCCTGTGCACAGTAACTTTGAATTATTTTGTGTATATCAATTTAAATTTATCTTTATCTTTGGGTTAGTTTCAATTGGTTTGATTCAAACCCGTGTATACCTCCCTGTGCACCCTGTGTATACCTCCCTGTTCACAGTAACATCGCTAGTTATTACTTATTATGTAATTTATAGTATAAACAAAAAAATTATTAAATATTTGGAAGGTTGGTAGGATTTAATGTTTTTTTACTAAGCTATTTAAATCTAGATTTTGTATGTGGCAATTTTTTTTATAGATAAATTGGATTTTTTAATTTTTTCATAGTTGTTGTTTTATGAAAATGATAACATTCAATAAGTTTTAAAATTAGTACAACCATATTTACTAGCACAATCATATTAATAAATGTGGTTGATAAACACTGATAAAAGTATATCAACCACATTTATTAATATATATTAATATTTATATATATTTATATGAACTTCCATACACAATATTGTCCATTTATATATATTAAATGTACAACACTGTGCATTGATGTACTTTAGTGTATGTACATTATTGTTATACACACTAATGTATATTAAGTAAAGTACATTGATGTATAGTAATGTATATTAACATACATTAACGCACTAGCAAAACCACATTAAAAATATTAATGTGGTTGATATAGCCAAAGGCTTCATTTGTATCTAGCAATGATAAATTTATAACAATAGAAATAAGAAGGGATTAATACCAAAAATCCAGGGGTTTATAATCCCTTGGGTTTTTACTATTAATCCCTTGGGTTTTTAATATCTATTCCTTGGGTTTAATACTAAAACCCCCAAGGCATTATAAACCCAAGGCAATAATATTAACCTAATGGATTAATACTAAAAACCCAAGGAATTATAAACCCAAAGGAATAAACACAAGGGATTAACCCAAGGTATATAAACCATAACATAAATATTAAAAACCCTAAAATAAACATGTCTGACACTGGTTGATTTTTATTTTGAGACAATCTCATTCCCAATGCAAAGTTCAACCATGGTTGAGCATGGTCAACCATCTTTTTATACCTCATGTTTATAATATTATTCCTTGGGTTTAATATTATTCATTTCAATTTATAATCCCTTAGGTTTAATACTCAAAACCAAAGGAATTATAAACCCTAGGGAATATTATTAAACTCTTAAACTAAAAAGCTCAAGAAATCGATATTATAAACTCTAGAAAATAATAAACCCAAGCGATTAATGCTAAAACCCCAAAAATTATCAATGATATAGAAGAGCATTGTTGCTTAAGCCAACAATACTGAGCAATATTAAAGCCCACGTTGTTTAAATTTTATTATTTGAACCACCTCAAAAAAAATTGTATACTACACTATTAAAGAGCCTATACTTCACGCATTACTTTCCAACTTAAAACAAACATCATATGAAACATATCTGCAAACAAAACCAAGAACTATTTATATGCTATGTAACCTTCACATGCATATCAGGTTTATGCTCAATGACGAAAATGTCATGCTCATGCTAACCACACTAACCTACCAGTGATTTTGCTTTTTTTGTATATATCAATTTTGGGTTGAAGTCTATGAAAGAAAAGCAACAAATTAAATTATTAAAAAATTGGAGAACAACGCGAGACCCATTAACATGTTAATCAATTGTTGTTACATTGCAACACAACTCGATGTTGACAGAGTCGGGAATTCATTACATTGTATAGGAAAAATATTAAGCCTGAGACGAGGGCCAACATAGTGTGAAGCCTTATTCACTGAACCAGGAAGAAAACCAGAAATTAGAGTCTGTTCGGAGTGGGACCCAATTCGCGCATTCAACCTTCACAAAAAATACAAGTCACATCCTGTTTTGAACTCCGCATTGCCTGACTTGTTTGGAACTCCTTCATCTTGGCTTGTTCAAGCCTTAAGCTTGTTCAAGACTCCATCTCGGATTGTTCGGGCTTCATGCTTGTTCAAGACTCTTCATTTCGGCTTGTTTGGGCCTCAAGCTTGTTCGAGACTTCTGTTGGCTTGTTCGGACCTCAAGGCATATTAGATACCGAATGACCCAAAACAACGTGGGCTCCATGAGAAATGTGCTTAAGAAAATCTTATAAGTGGAAATATGTGAGCTTCCTTGGACTTTGGGTTAGGGTTAAATTTCTTTGCGCCAATACCAACTATGTTGACTTTCGCCCTCTTTCCTACCGAGTGGTTCAAACTCTAATTGGAGTTTCTTACTTGGTATCCATTGCTTTTTATACTCCTTCGACGTTGCAATGTACCAAAATGTTAAACACACTTGTTTATGTGAGAGGAATTTTTATTCCTTGGGCTTTAATGTTTTTGATATGCTAGAGTGTAAAGAACTAGACATAACACCCACGAGTCCAACAACATTGAAGGCACCTAGTTCGATCCTTGAGCCAACACTGAAAGAAGTGACAACTTATTAGCACGCAAAATGATCCATGAGATGGATCTTTGGTTGCTCTTGTTTTACAAGTTTCCCTTCAATTTATGTTAAAGTGGTATGAATTAAATCAGTGTCCAAAACAAGTTTTTGTTGGAAAGGATGATATTTCAGGCTTAATTAATGGTTATAAGGTGGAATTTTGTACATGCTCTAGAAAAAATAAAGAATTTTTTTTTGAGGGACAGGTTTAGTGGAACCAAGATTAGACTTGTCTACCATGAAGAAGTTGATATTTTCAATTTTGATAGGATTTTAATGTAACGAGTTTTGTATTAGTTATCTAAAACATTTTGAGATATTAAGTGGTCAATATCAATTACAAACTAGTTACTAAACAATTTTTGTAAGAAATATATAAAAAGAACGTAGAACCAAGAAAAAGGGTTTGGAAGTTTTGACGTGTCAACATAATTTTTGTATTAGCAAGTCTATGAAGCCTGTAAGACATTTCCATTAACAAAGAAAGATCGTAGCTCTTGAATATATTTACCGTGTGTTCCCTTCTTTTGTTATTTGTGTTATCTTTACATCACCCTGTTCATTCTTAGTAGTATTTTGGAACCCGAGTTTTATTCCCAAAAAAATGTATAAGTCCTTTATGGACACAGTTTTATTTGCGTAAGTTAGATAAACTTGTGCAAGATATGGCTTGTTTCAATCACACATGTTGTCTTATATCAATAAAACCATTACATTTGTGGTCCTTATGATGAATGTTATTAAATCCTTTTAAGCACAATTGTTTAAGTGATTATGTACCAAGTTCTTATTTTTTTTTTTATTTGTAAGTTTGGTAGGACCTTTCTTTTTCATTAGCATGAAAATAGGGCAAGTTACATCCATATCAATATGGTTAGGTGGCCTCAACCTGTCAAGAGGGAAACTAGATCTCTTGGTCATCTAATGACATGATAAGTGATCTAGCAACAAAATGTGATAAGTCTAATCATTTATGCCATGTAAGTCCCATTGTCTTTGTACTTCCTAGAATCTAAATCACTGTAAGCATGACTATAAACATACTGAAAATTATAGGATTGTTGCATACAACCAACATAGATCCATCTTTATTTTGGATCTACCAAGTGCCTAGAGGGATTGTTGCATACAACCACCATAGATCCATCTTTACTTTGGATCTATCATGCACTTAGAGGGATCAAATGTTTTTTCACTCTATGCTAGTTTGCATATCAGGTTATTTGATCCCTCTCAAATATTTTTACACTCTATGTTAGCTTGCATAACAGGATATTTCATCCCTCTTGATGCTTAGTAGATACACAATAAAGATGGAACTATGGTGGTTTAATTCCCACTTTAAATAGGCCTAGTAGATCTAGAATAAATATGGATCTATGTTGGTTTAATTCCCCCCTTTAAATAGGCTACATTCCACCTGAATACCACGGTTCAATACTATTGATTCTCAATACCATGGATCAATACCATGTGCCATCTTTATTTTTGTTAATATTAATATTAGGGTTAATAACTTTTTTTGCATGGTATTAATAATAATTCGGTCTGTGATCTTTGGCCCATAGGCTTCACATAAATAAAACCTCTTTTTTAGTGTTCGTAAATATAAAGTGACTTATGGAGTAAATATAAAAAAAAAAATTATTTATTTGCCATACCTCTCGTTTATTTATATTTTTATTAATTTACCATACCTCTTTTATAAACATGGTATTTGGACCATGTTATTAAAATGGTATATGGCCCATAGGCTTCCCCTAAATAATTTTTTTTTTTACTCTTCCTAAATAGAAAGAGGTCACTAAATATAAAAAGAGGTTTTATTTATTTACCTAAATAGAAAGAGGTCACTAAATATAAAAATAGGTTTTATTTATTTACCATACCTCTAGTTTATTTATATTTTTATTTATTTACCATACCTTTGGAGTAAGTATAAAAAGCGGTTTTATTTATTTACCATACCTCCACTTTATTTATATTTTTATTTATTTACCATACCTATTTTTTTTTACTGTTCATAAACCTCTTTATATTTTAAATTTATTTTGTGTTTATATATAATAATAATTAAATTGATTTCTAAATAGGGCCAACATTAGATTAAAATTGTTAAATATTAAACATTACATGTTAAATGTTTATGTTTACGTTTAGATGTTTATGTGAGATATACCCCCATAATGGGTTGTAGAGCACCTCTCGACGCAATAAAAAGAAATGCAGAAGGATAGACACTATGCTAATCATCTTCTCTGGACTCGACAGGAGAAGGGTTCTTCATGCTAGAGCTAGGGAGATTTGTTTAAGGGATGCATGGTATGTGCTGCTCAATACAGTTGAGGCGCCCATTCTACTTCTATAACTGAAACTGAATTTTCTGAAATTCCTTTCTATAATATGGAAACCCAAGAGTGGTCGTGGCCCCACCAGTGGAAGCTGATATAATGTTTTGGTCAGGAGGCTCTTCATCAACCAATAGAACTGCAACATTTGCTTGAACTGAGTTTCCCTACCTTTGGTATGACCAGGATTGGGAACTAATGTTTTCTAGTCATCCAAATAAATGTCTACAATCATTTCTTTCTGATTAAGCTTTTCTTCCCATTCCTCGATCAACTGACGAACCTGGGTTGAGGTGCCCTCATGATACATTGTTGTCACTTCATTGATGATGCTTAAAACCGACTTGCAGCCCCGAACTCGATCCCAAGAGGAGCTTGGCTAGTTACCCCCAAGGGATTCCTTGGAGCTTTTCCTTCGAACATGCGAGCTCCGGGCAGCCTTACCCTTTTCATAGGCAGAATGAGCCATGAGAATTCGGTACTTGAAATTACTTTAACTAACAAACAGAGATCCAGTAAACCACCCAAATGGGAGATTTAACCTAGAAACACAAAGCTTCAATGGGTCGCCACAAAGTCGAGGACCTACCAAAGGAAAGAGATGAGAAGCCAGAAACTGAACCAAACCCCAATTCAATCACTTGACGCAAATAGGCAATCGGCAAGAAAGAAACCCCTTGAACCCAACATGCAACCACTTCCTTTTGAGGAACCGCAAGACGAAATTGGAAGCTGAACCATCCTCACACCAAAGCCCTAGAGGTTCTGGCTCAAAACTATCGGCATAAGTACGAGAAAAGAGGCCCTTGAGGTGGGGATAGAGAAAAAGAAATACCTAGAAGTGGTGAGAGAACCAAAACCAGTATAATCCCATACAAGACAATATAATACCAAACACCACAAACACAAGAAGACAAGAAACAAAAGAAGAAGTTTCCTCTTTTGTATCCTCCACATAGAAATCCACATATGTCACCTTTCGCAATGACCAAGTTGCATCAGAACCTTTCAACCCAAAGGCCAACATATAAATATAAAGAATCATAGTGGCATGGATAGAGGAACTATAAACATACCCGTGAACTTGATCTTGAAACAACCATGACTGAACCTTTGGCTAGGGAAAATGCACCAACGGAGCCTTTTCCAAGCCACATTTCCGTGCAGACTAGAGTTGAGGGAAACAAAATTCAATATCAAGAAACTTACCAAACTTACTGTGGAAAACATCGGTTATCCCATCCATACTTATGCCCCTGTCACCTTCGAGGATGGCATTAAATCCTTGCCTGCAAAGAGTGAATACTCCATGTGCTTCATGCATGTGGAGGGTGGCGAGGAGGCACCTTGGGATTATCAATGTCATTTGTATGCAAGTCTTATGACCATTGGCTCACACCCCGACCAGGGATGGTGAACAATGGCTTGATTGTTTTGTTGACTATCTGTAATGTCCTTCTCCAGGAGAATTATTAAGGGGTTCAGGTACTCATCTATGGGCTGGGGAGGCCAGACCATCTCCAACAATTTTCCATGATGAGAACAACCTTAATTTTCATGGAAGTTTTCCACTTTCTTTCCCTCTCGCTGAATGTGAGAGGTGAGGATGTAGTCAAAATGTGGAAGAATCTCACCCACTTCTTGCTCCAAGCGAGCCGTGCACCATCTATGGCTGAGATTTTCTCATCTAGTTCCTTGGATCAACTTCTTAGTAATATCAATCACTAATTTTGAGTCACCTTCAATCTCTAACATTTTGTAGCCAAGTTTAATGGTTGTATTGAGGCCTTGTTTGACTGCACTAAATTATTCATAGTTGTTACTAGCATACCCATAATCAGCTGGAAATACAAATCGAGTTCTTTTGTGAGAATCTCGAAAGACTCCCCCAAAACTAGTAGGGCCCATGTTTCCTTTAATGCACCATCAAAGCTTAACTTAATAAATCCATCTGGAGGAGTAGAGAAGTGATGAACAAATTCAATAGGGGCAAAAATAAGTTTCTAGGAGCTTCGGGAAATCATACCAGGGGAAAGATTCACTCCGTTGAAAATTCTGGCTTCGTGGGGGGATCCTGCCAATCATCCGGGTGACATTTTTGTGCCAGGATTTTTTCTCTAATATATTTAGTTATTCCTTTCGAAACTTCTTCCTGGGATTTATGATGGTCTTTAAACGTCCTGCTACTCCTCTCCTTCCATATATCCCACAAAATAAAGCCCACACGAGATCCCAAGATTTGTTCAACACCAGACTCATGAATATGCCTTTATTCCATAACATAATATATTCCTTGACTCTTTACTAGTCTCTGTCTAGCCAGCCAAAGAGGTATCCTAGTCGCCTCCATTTCCTCCATCCATAGCTCTATTGGTTGGCCTTCCAACGTTGGTCCACTCTAGAGAAGTTTTGGTTGTATGTAAATAGGAAAATCTGCCCTAAATATTGTCTACTAAACAACTTTTCTCTCTGTTGCCAGGAGGCCTGCCAAAAGGATGTAGTTCTTCCATTTCTAATTTCCCAGAAGAAATGATGGGAGATGAGGTCACAGTTCCTTGTTGCTAGATTCCATATTGATGATTCCTTGGGAGGATCTTATTATCTGCAAATATCTTCAATGTTGATTGGAATGCCATATTTTCTGGTCCATATCTTTTTCCATAAATCTGGGCCTCTCCTTATCCATTTCTACCATAATTTATCACTTGTAACTTGAATCAAAGTGAAAAGATCTCAAATAATTAATCCCCCCTCCATATTGGGCTTCATGAGGTCAGGCCAAGAAAATAGAGCCCGTTTCTTCAATTGTTGAGCTCCTCCCCATAATTTTTTTTTAAAGATATCTACCATCTTTGAACATGACTTTTTGGGCACAACCATCCCCAAGAGCTCATAGATAGGTATTGATTGAAGGAAAACTTTTAGAAGATTTTTTCTACCAGCCAAATTAAGGGCTCTGAAGGCCTAACTATTGAGTTTCATTTGAATCTTTTGAAGAAGGGTTTGCCAACAAGATTTTTTAAAGAATTGAATGCCAAGGACATTCCCAAATATTTAATAGATAATGAGCCGATTCCAAAACTCATAAGTCTAGCCAGAAAGGTTTGGATGTTCATCGAGGTATTGAAGAAGAAGATACTAGATTTTTCATTGTCCACTAGGGTACCCAAAGCTGCCATAAAGTCATGTAGAATATATTTGATTCTCTTGGCTTCCCTCGATGAGACTTGATAGAATAACATGAGGTCATCCTGAAATTTTTGATGGGTAATGGGGATTTCATTGCCCCACAAGTGAAGGAATTTGATTTACGATGAAAGAAATGTCGATCTCAAAAATCTTCCTAATCCGTCGACTACTAATATAAGGAGAAAAGGAGAAATCAGGTCACCTTGTGTTAAGCCTTGAGAGGGGTTGAAGGGTATGGATGGAGAGGCATTGAGTAAAATGGAGAAAACATGAGACGAGATAAGCGAGAAGATCCAATTTACCCATCGCTGATCAAAACCGAAAGAGTTGAGGACAAATTTGAGATAATACCAACTAAGGTGGTTATAGAATTTGTATAAGTCTAGCTTCATCATCATACTAGGGGTTTTAAGATGCTTTAGGGAGTGAACAATTTCCTAAGAGGTGATAATACCATTAACGATTTGGCGCCCTTCCATGAAGCCAATTTTCTCAAGGGATATGAGATTGGGAAGAAGATGCTTAAGACGCTTAACAATAATCGTGGATATAATCTTGTAAGTAAAAATACACAAGGAAATGGGTTGGAACCCTTGAGGGTCTTCAGATTTGGTCGTTTTGGGAATTAAAGCAATGAAAGTAGAATTAAGGCCAGGACTTATCTTCTGATTCTGACGAGACTCCTCCACCACTTCTAAGATATCTTTCCCAATGAAGCTCTAGGTTGCTTGGTAGAATTCAGATGTGAAACCATCTAGTCTTGGGGCTTTGTTTTTAGCCATGCCTTTGAAAACCTCCTCTATTTCCTTCATAGTGGCCACATGCATGAGGGCTAAATTTTGATGTCTAAAGATGAGCTTAGGAATATTACGAGTGATTCGCTATATGGCTTTCAATATGTCTTGCAGAGGTTAAGAAAGCGGGGATTGGAAGTGATTGACTGTTAGATATTTCATTTCTTCATGTTGAACCAGTATGTTCCCTGCTTCATCTTTAAGAGAGAATATCTGATTGTGTTTTTGTTGTTGGATCATGGCTTTGTGGCAAAAACAAGTTCTTCTCTCCCCTTCCCAAAGCCATTGTATTTTGGATTTTGGTTTCCATAGGATTTCTTATTTTTGTCTTTTGTCTTCCAACTGGTTCACCAACTGGCCTTCCTCCTCCACCAATGCTTTAGATATTCCTTATTGATGATCTTTTGTTGGACATATTGCATTTTATCTTTGAGTTGTTGCTAGTCTTTCATGATGTTGCCAAACTCTTCCTGGTTCCAATGCTTGATTTGATTATTAAGATCCATTAGCTTAAGATGAAAGGTATATGTTTGATTCTTGCCTTGAGTTGTGCTATCTTTCCACCAGCTTCCAATTTTTTTCATAACTAAATGCTCCCTTAACCAGAAAGATTCAAATCGAAAGGACCAATTCTTGGGAGCTATTTTCAAATCAATCTCCATTTTGATCGGCCAATGGTCCCATCCCAAGCAAGGAATAATAGAGGGTTCTAGAAATATGTCTCAACTAATCACCTATTGAGAGACCAAAAATCAATCTAGACACGATGTTACTTAATGAGTGCCCCCACACTGATCATTCCAAGTATTCACGCCATTATCTTTTAGCATATCCACTAGGTGTAGGTTCATGATTACGTCTCTGAACGCTTCCATATCAACATCCATACAACGAAGGCCTCCCATCTTCTCATCTAGCGACGAGATCAGGTCAAAGTCACTGCCAAGGACCCAAAGTTCCTCCAAGTATAACCTTATGAGTTTTCCTATGGTTTGAAGGAAAACCCCTTTTTCTCGTGGAATGTTGGGCACATACACTCCTGACAATAGATCCCGGTATCTGGTACGATGTGTCAGAATTTTCTTGGGATAATTCTAGGTATGCTGAACCAATATTCAAATATGATCTCGACAGGATTCTAGAGAATAGCCAAACCACCTGTGCTTCCCTTCAAGTCTTGAGCTACCACCTCGTACAAGGGTTTGAACCCTCTAACAATTTATTTTAATCTACCTTCTGAGATTTTTGTTTCTTGGATAATCCTAATGCTCAGTTTGTCTCTTTTGAGCCTTTCTTTCAGATACCTTTGCTTTCCTCTACTGTTCAGGCCTCACACATTCTAGGAGGTGATAATCATTGAGAAAGCTTGTTAAGTTGGTGGAAGATCTCTCACAGTGCACCACCCTTCCTGAGTTAACAAACATATCTCCCACCATCTGGATGGATTCATGCAAATTATTTTGACCCCTTTTTTTTCTTCCTTTACTTGGAATACTCAAAGCTACTCCCTGACTTGGTTGGGTGCCCAAGTGGTCAGGCTAATACAGAGATATCATCCCCTGTTTAGGTTGATACAGTTGAAAAGTCTCTCGATATAATTTCTTTTGATCTTTAGGGATGAACCGTTCATCCAGATGGTGTCATTCATTCAATAATCTTCTCATGATATATTCCTTTGTACTAAGTTCCTTCTTATTATTGTCGATCTCTAGATTGGCTTACTCAATTGGATGGATTGATGCTTATTTCTCCTGAGGTTCATCTTCAACTTTTCACTTAGGTTTGTTTCCTCCCTTGGGCGGAATTATATGGTTTTCTTTTCCTGTTGGATTGCTAGGTTCACCATAATTTTCTCCTTCCTCCGTCAGAATCTCAAATATGTTGGTGGTATGTTGGGATTTCCTTGGTTGCAATTGAGGAGAACTCGGGGATGTATTCGTGTTACTCTTCTTTTTTTGGACTTCCTGGAAAACCTCTGAATCTCGTGGAGTATTCAGAGAATAGTCTCGATATAGATGATCATACTCATGGCATATCCCACACCAGAATGAAATATGCTCATAATCCAGATGTTGTTGCCAAACCTTATCTTGATACTCCAACTTAGTAAATTTAGGAAGTGGATCTATTATGTTCACACACAGGTCTAGGCGTAAGAAGTATATTGTCCTCTTCGTGTTGAATCTGAAACCTTCACAAAACTCCAATAGAGTTTCCTATCCCCTCCAAAATTTCTGGATCCCAGAAATTGACTGGAAGGGAAAATAAACGGACCCATACCGGGGTAGCTAGGAATTTCTCCTAATCTGGATTGTAGGATTCTTCCCAATGGCACATGAGGAGCCCAACATTGTAGAAACAATAGGGCCCATTTTGAAAAAACCTCTCTTTGTCTTTGAGACTGGTGAAAAATACTATGAAGAAGCCCCAAGCACCCAAGTTCATATCGATATGCCCTTTTGGTTTCCATTTAAGTTGGATCCATTTCATCATATCACGTTTAGTGGGTCAAATGCTAATAAACTTGTTGATCACTACGTAGCCTTTCATAAATTTCTAGTAATTTTCCAGTTTGTTGACTCGAATTAAAAATCAAGGCTTTTTTAATGCTCTTGGAAGGCATTGTCCACACATTCTCGCCTGTCATTATGCACCCAAAATTGGGGTAACCTTACAGCCTCCTTCAGAACCCCCTAACGTCGTAGTCACTCCTTATGAGCTCGATTCTCCTGAAGCAATGTTGCAGTAGGAGGGTATCTCTCTCCTCGCTTCTTGCAAGCTTATACCTTTCATTAGTAGAGTGATAGAGTTGTAAGACCAAAAATGAATGGGAATATGGCACCTTCGTGCATTATTTACAGTTTGTAGGCTAAAACCCTCGCATAACGCATTCTCTTCTTCTTGCTATGCAGTTTACTTCTTGAATTTTTAAATGCTCGGGAAGTTGGTTATTTTCCTACATTCATCTATCATTTTTTAGGTTTGAGTTTGTGGTTATTCAAGACATAACCTATTGGTTATAGAGAGTAATTCTCTGACTTCAAGGTTTGTTGCATAATACATTAACTTCTTGACAAAGCCTCTTAAACAAAAACTAAGATTCCTGAGCACTGATTCCCTGACCAAGAATTTTCTTCGAGAGTTGTATCACCAGCTAAAAAAAGATATAGTGAAAATTTGAATTATGCTCAAATAATATAGATAATGACACTAACTTATTCTTTGATTCATAGCTTGTTCTATTATGCATTTAATATGAACAAAAAAGATAAGATCACATAGGCTTCCTTTGGACTTATGAATAACTATTAAACTCTTACATCTCTTAGATGTGCTCTTTGCATATTGACACAACTTTCCTTACTTATCTATGTTTCAACACAATGTAATTGTACTTTCTAATAGGAATAGTTGTTCTCATGATAGTTAAACAATCTGCACATTGAACATAATGTGACTATTAATTCAGATGTATATGAATATGATATCCAAGTCAATTGTATATGCACATAATGTAAATGTGACTTGAAAAGATAAAATTTCAAGGTCATCAAACCTATTGGGGTTATTACTTTGCAATTGAATTCAATTACTATATATATGTATTATTTGCTCAACATGATGTGTGATCATTCTGAATATTTAACGTTTTTTTTATCGTCCTACTTCATGTGTTAGTGATTTTCATGATTTTTCTTATAATAAACTACTGTTTAAGCAAGTGAACACTAAGAGTGTTTTTTTTTTAATGTAAAATTTCAAAATTTGTCATAATTATGAACATCATTATACTTTATAAAGTGTTATGATAGAATAATGGCTTCATTTGATACAATGAAGTTTCTTTAAAAGAGTTTTTCCTCTCATCTTTGATAAGGTTTTAGTAAAGATATGGTTTCAAATATGATTATGATTTTAATTAATTTATTGAAAACAACTTCCAAGTGTTTGCATTCATTGAATGTATTTTTTATACAAATTAAAAATGGTTTCTTGAATTTATAAATTTAAATTTAAAATTCAGAGCCGTTTACTTGTAAACTTATAAAAAAATAAAATAAAATATCATACTACAAGTTTTAGAAATTTTAGTTTGAATATCAAAAATACTTATGCAATAACAATGAATTTTAAAATAGATTAAATAACAATTAAAAAAAAATCCAACATAGGATAATAATATAAATATTTATATATAATATTATTAATATTTAAACATTTTTATATTCAAATATATTTAGCATGAAAAATAATGCCATATTTGTTTTGACCCATACATTTAAAAAATGGAATTTAAAGCTTAAGTCTTCCGTCCAGTGACCATGAAAGTTTTCTTCCCATCTTATGAATAAGAGAATCATAGCCATGCATAACTAACCATAGTTCACATACAGAGTGACTCTTAATAATACAATGAGCTAATGGCTAAATAGCACAATCACAACTCTTAATAATATAATGAGCTATAGCTAATGGTTAAACAATAAAATTATGATTAATTTTTATTTTTTATTTTTGAAATTCATAATCACTATGAATAATAATCACCATGAATTAATGATTAGTTTTGTTTTTTTATTTTATAAATTAAATAGAAATAATGTGACATTCAATGAAAGATATGATAACTAATATTTAACTCATTGTATAATAGTTACTATTAACTCATAACTACCAAGAAGTACATAAAGTCCATATCCTAAAATTAAATTTTAATACGCTTATTAAAATTAATTTTAATACGGAATAAGAAATTTAAATATTTTAATTTTTAATTTTTTTCAATTATTGTAATTCCATTTTGATTACACATGAATTATATTTTTAAAATACAACATTTTAATATTCACTTATATTATTTGCATGTGGTTCACGAGCACTCTGGTTAGTGAGTGATCGCTACGTCCACAGAAAATCTGGGTGATAGCTAGGCTAAATGGTTAGTGAGTGATCGCTACGTCCACAGAAAATCTGGGTGATAGCTAGGCTAAATCGCCCCTTTTTTCTGGGTGATAGCTAGGCTAAATCGCCCCTTGGCCTATTGCAAGACCTGACCCCAAGGGCTTCGGGTGGATTCGACCCTGTGACCTCCCAATGGCGAGGCACGGTTTTTGACCAACTGAACTAACCCTTGGGACTATTTTAATATTCACTTATATCAGTAAATATAAAAATAAATTTAATATTTATATTATAGGGGTAATAAATTTAATATTTATGTTATAGGGGTCGTCTATATTGGAATAGGCCTATATTAAAATTGGGTTTGAAAATTTTCCAGTCTTTTAAATTCAAAAATGATTTGGATGGTCAGGATTAACTGTTAATGAAAAGTTTTGATTTTTCAGTTACGGAATTTACACGCCACATTTTTAGTCGTCAATGCGATTTGTGGTCCTATCTCTGGTCCCCGCCTATTCCTTACGTCGAGCTGCTCTTCATGTTATTATTGAGACGCAACAGAATCAAAGTTGTCCGTAAAATGAGAATTTACAATAAAGAGTTAAGTGTGGGAAAACTTTTAATTAGGTTTCTTTTTAGAACTTGTGAAAATTTTTAATTAGTCTCTTTTTTAGAACTTTGGGAAAATTTTAATGAGTGTCCTTTTTAGAATTTGAAATGGTTTGATTGAATGCGTTCCCTAAAGTTAAGTTAATCGTGAAGGACAGTACTAGTTTGCGTTGGCAGGAATTGCTTACTTATGAACCTTACGACCACCGAGACCCACAAGATAGTTTTCACAATGTTCAAGTCTAATGTCATTTTTCATGTTCTAATGATTAAGATTTTCTTGAAAATTACATGAAGAATTATTGTTCAATATTTTGAATTTCAATTTAGGTTCATTATCACGACAAGTATGATAAATCTAGATTGAAGTTCAAAACACATGGACTAATAATCTTTCATGTGATTTTCTAGAAAATTTTGATCATTATATCATGAATTACAAAAATATCTAATCTAAAATCTTTCATATTGATGATGATGATGGTGGTGGTTAACGTCGGCTGAGACCAAACATTGGTCTATCGGACCTAAAGAAACAAATTATTTATTTTGATTTAAGATTTTATTCCTATGCTCAAAAAGCTTGGAGAGAAGCCTCTTGAGCTCACTATAATTTTGACATTGTAAAAGGCTAGGAAGGTCAGTATTGTAACAAAGATTGTAAAACTAAGATCTAATGTGCTAATGTGGTTGTACGCGAGGCACTCTAAAAGGAAGTGGTTTTCATCCTTGATGTTCCTATTCTGACATATATGGCAGATTCTTTCCATCCATGGTGTTTTAGGAACTGCCCAACGACCTGTTTCACTATGGAGCTCATGATAATTCGTTCTAATATTTGCTATATTAATTTTCTTCTTTGAGCTAGTTAAAATAGAGAGATACTTTTGATCTTCTAGGGTGGGGTTGATGACCTTCTTATAACAACTTAATTTTCTTTTAGGTGCTAAATCTTTCTCACACCACATTTTTTCTTTGAACTTAGAAAATATCTTTAATGTTATTAATGTTTTGTAATGCATCATTCTCATTGATATCCCAATAGTTTAACTAGGCCCTTGTGTCTTTATGCCACCCCCAATTAAGCCTTAGGTGGTTTTGGCTGGAATTTAAAGCTAGCTTAGGAAGTCTATGATTGTCTATGTTATAGAGTTTGTGCTTATACAGCAGAAACCTAATCATAGCTAGGCTCTCAATAGAGGAAAGACCAACTTCTATAAGGAGAATAGAATAGGGTGTATTACTTTTAATTTTCAGGTTATAAGTGATAAAAGGCTTATGGATTTGTTCAATCTTTCTCCATGATTCTCTAGAGATGCTGCAACCCCAAACTTCACAGCCATATAGGATAATAGGAGTGACTAAAGTTTCAAAGATGAACTTCTTTTTATCCCACATTACGAGATTTGCTATTTTACAATTATTTTCAAGAGCAAAATAGTCTTTCCACCCCATTAATCTTTTTCTCAATGCTATGGTTCCAGTTGAGCTTGTGATGAATATCAATTCCTAGGTACTTGTAAAAATACACTTTCTTTTCATAAAGAATAGTAAGAATGCAATTCTTATGTATATTATTAATATCATCTTTAATATTTTTAAATTACCATTCAATACTTACTTTTCATTATTAATCATTATCAATATGATATTTTTTCTTATGCTATAAAAACGGCAGCTATTACATTTATTAATATATATCAGCCACATTATTAAACATAATTATACTAATCAAAAAATTCTTACAGCACCTCTATTCTCACTGCAATTTTAACAATTAATATGTAAACGGATTCAATGATTCTAATCTACCCAAACTAAATTCTAAACAAAAAACTTATCGAAACAGCATTATCTAAACTGCTCACAATCCACAGATTCAATGATTGTAATGAACCCCAACTAAATTCTAAACAAAACTTATTAAAACAACATTACCTAAACTGCTGACAAAAACGATAAGCCGTGAAAATTTAAAAGTAGAATGTGTACACGACGCTACGCTAAGACGAAGTTGCCAACTACAATCATAGATAATCGCCGTTCGGCAACCAATCCCCATTCAATAAATAATTAGTTTTGCCCCGCTATCAGCCGTCATAAAAAATTAAAAAAAAAAATTAATTCAAGACCTTATTTTCTTTAATTTATCCATAATTTAGATACCCAATAATACGAAAAATTTTGGAAAATTTTCCCACTTTCGCTTTTGTCCAAATTAATGTGATATTTGAAAATAGCAATCAATATTATTGTGATATTGACTAATTAATGTGCCATAGGCTAATTTTTTAATTAAATTTAAAAGTAACCCCAACAAACATATATTAATAAGTCAATAACACACTAAATAAATATGAGTTTCCTAGAGTTTTCCAGGAAAACAAAGGATTGGCGTTGACCAACGCCAATTTCTGACGGCGACCGTATCGTTCCACGCAAACGAAGATTGACATTGCCAACTACAATTTCCGCTCATTCCGTGAGACATTGCACTGTTTTTTCCAGGATATTGCGGCGTCCTCCAATTTTACTATATATAACACACCCCACGTACATCTTTAGAGAAACTCCACAACAATTGTGAAGCATAGCAAATAAAATGGAATCAGAGCCGTAAGCATGCAAGATGTCATTTTGAAATTATGTTAGCTTATATTTTAAATGGACTATGTTTTGATAAACGCTTGCGTGTCAACTTTGAAATTATTTTGTGTATATTTTCAATGGGTGGGTAGTAGCATGTTTTTTTTAGAGATGAACATGGCATTTTATTATTGTTTATTGTGATTTGGACAGGAATTTGTAATTTGTGTAGTGGGTGATAAAGAGTATTTCGGCTCAATTTATCTTTATCTTTGGGTCAGTTTCAATGGGTTTGATTCAATTTGCTGTGCATACTTCCCTTGTAGGGGTTAAATTTGACGGGTGATCCTACTTGTCAAGGAATTTTTTTATGATGTTTTTATTTTTACACTGCTCATCATATGACTTTTAAAATTTATTTGTACAAGTTTTATCTAATTTCAAATTGTATAATAAAAGAACAATAGTTGTGAAATAATTTTCAAACCAAAAACATAACGTGCATGATTTCTTGGTTGGATACAACGACCCTTTTGGTGGCTCGCCCAACAACTGACTTTGCAGACACGAAGTTGTGTTCAACCTCATTTCGGACAAAACCCAACAGTCTAATGCTATTTACTGCACAAACCGTTGTTGAAAGTCCAGTCCAATTTTTTACAGCAAATACAAAACAAAGCTCAATTTTTTACATAACCCACTGCCCAGAATTCAGCTGGTTTAATATCCCACTAAAGATAAATGGATTCAATGCATCAAGCTCCACTGAAATTTCAAACATATAAAAGTCTAGTTCAATTTTTTACAACAAATACAAAACAAAGCTCAATTTTTTACATAACCCATTACTCAAGAAATTATAAGAAATTACCAGCGATAATAGTGTAGTTTTTATTTGTACAGAGAGGGAGGGATTTCAAAACCTTGGCAACGCAATCTCTCGCGGGTTTAGATCCAGAGTAAAGATGGATCTATGCTGGTTTAATTCCCCCATTTAAATAGGCTAAATTCCAGGTGAATACCATGGGTCAATACCATGTGCCATTTTGGTGAATACCATGGGTCAATACCATGTGCCATTTTTATTTTTATTAATACTAATATTAGGATTAATAATGTTTTTTTGCATGGTATTAATAATAATCTAGCCCATGGTATTTGTCCCATAGTATTTTTCCCATAGGTCTCACCTAAATATAACGCATTTTTTGAGTGTTCATAAATATAATGTGACTTATGGAGTAAATATAAAAAAATGTTTTATTTGTTTACCATACCTCTCGTTTATTTATATTTTTATTAATTTACCACACCTCTTTTACAAATATGGTATTT